>CCAG010006377.1:0-133004 GCA_001077435.1 Glossina morsitans morsitans
AAAGGCACCAGTTTCCTTCCACAGGCGGAAAGCGGCTTTCGATGCAAGTCTTTAGCGACAAGAAGTGTACCCACCGCGCCAAATATAACATCAGCATTTAGCATTTGCGCGAACTAAGTGAGAAGCATGTACGAAATATGCTCAACGATTCCAAAGAAGTTCGAAATGTTTCAAAATATTAAATAATTAATTTGGAAAATATCTGCATTTATTATATGAGGGGGACTGAAAATGTGCTCGTCACAAGGCAACTTGATGTTTTGCAATTTACCAAAAATACATTTTCTGCCAAGCATTTTAAATCTACTATCACCATCATTAGGCGGTACCCCATTTTCTTCTTCTTCTTGACGTGTCGAAATGCAATAAAATCGAAATGTTCTATAAAAATAAGAAGCAAAAGCTATCAAAATAAAATAATTTTTTTTTCGTTTTGCTTTTTTTATTGAAAGAAATAGTTCTCTTGAGAATTAACCACATTGAAGAAGACGTGGAAGCATGTTAACAGCATGTTTTAATTTTAATAGAAACAAACGATAGTCGCACGAAGAAAAAAAGAGAAAAAAAGGCAACAAACAAAATAAACAGAAACCCAATGGAAAGCATAACAAGACGACAACGGATTAAATGGAAATTTTAGTGTTATTGATGATATGTTAAGAGTAATCCTACCCAAACTCTTCGCACTGCGTCTTTTTCCCTTAACGAATATTTACGTAAACGGGATACAAAACTATAACGACTTCGTTTTAATGTCACTGTTATCCTGTTGCTTACGGAAGTTACAATCCTGTTATGATTCTTTCTCCTTTATTTTTTTTTTTTTTTTTATACGGGTACATTACACCATCTAGGATTTCAATAAGATGAACACCGAGTCAAAATTAAGGGTGATTGCAATATAACCTCAGAAAGTGTAATACCAATAACGAGAAGGTGAAATACTATAAGAGAGAGAGAATGTCAAATGAGACAGTTATTCGGTTATATGGACCAATGTTTGCAATGCTTTTTACTTAATCTTTGTTTGTTTGTTTGTTTGTTTATTTGCTTTTTATTTTACTTTACTTTATTTATCCAAATGGTGTTGTTGCCGTAAAAAAATTCTTGCCGGGTAATCTTAACATTATGTGATTCCCAAAGGTAATGATTTCACTTTTTTTGTTGTTATATGCAACTATAGCGTGCAGGCGGTTTTTATTATCGCTTAAGGGGAGAAAAATAAAATTTGACGGCTTTAAATTTAAGAATTGAGTTACGCTTCACTTTTGTAAATAATTACATTAAAAGCGATGTGGAAAAATGGAAAATTTATTTGTAGCGAAAAAACGAGTTAATCGAATTAATAAAACAAAACGTAACATTTGCTTTTGATCAAATCCTCTCGCATCCAATATTAGATTTCATATATATAATGAAATATGAGGAGAGCTTTTCTGCTGCTTAGACTGACTCTCTTGATATTCTAGTAGCTATATATATTGCAAGTAGAGCAACAACAATTGCGGCGGTTTTCTTTTTCTTACTTCAAAGATCGTAACAAGGCACTAGTGAGGAAGATACCCTACACTACTTTGCCTAATACAAATTCCTTAATAATCCACCAGAAAGTGTATATTATTGTTACGTAAATACGTGATTTTTATAAAAGCCCCCATATTGGAGTGTCCAAAAAGTAGGACCAATTCAATCTTTTCTTTTTTTAAATCTATATTTTATTCCAAATCTGTTTTATATAGAGCCTAACACATATTAATGTATATGAACAGTTTGCCCTGACGGAAGGAATTCACTGTGCACAGCACCACAATAATCGAAGTAAATTGTTAATATCATTTGACGAGGTTTTTTCGTCCCTAGGTCACCCCCTTTCGCACGATATTCGATCGAATGATCGTATGCGGAGATTCAAGTCTCATTTCTCGTTATAATGCGTTTCATGATCTGTTGTTAGTCAGAATTCATCCTCTCGCTTACATTGTGCAAATCCGAGTAAATACCTTTTGTATTTATTATATGAAATTTGGCACAGATGTCCGTCATAGTGTTACCGGTTTAGAAAAAAAAAATTCTTATATTCTTAAATATTGGTAGCGGTACTTACATCGTCAACTAACATGGTCCAAATTTATCAAACTTAGTTTGCTTATCAAAGATTTTATTATTTTCCAGTTTCTTCTGCCATTAACAAACCACATATTAAACTACGTCGCCGTATAAGACTTGTTTTCATGTGACCCCTTATATATGATGCAGTCTAAAAAATCGATTTATGTGGTCCAAATTCCCTTTGGTTGATTTACTAAGGACTGATTTTCATCACAAAATATTAAAAATGTTCGTATAAAGGATCTTATTTCTTCTTCGAATCCTTATTGGGGTCGGAATAAAAATAAGTAGACTTACCTGTTTTAAAATCGGTGAGGTTCTTGTTTATGTCCAATTATTATTATGCACCACTTTTCATCAGCAAGTATTGAAAATTAGGCCTTTTTGCCGTACAAAGTTCCAGTTTGGTTATATAGGTAAGGGATTCAAAAAATTGATCCGCCCGATCCAAAGTTTTCACATGAATTGCGAATGGCAAAAAAAACTTTTATTAAGCTAATCATCAAAATAGGGTGCTATAAGGACAGTTGGCGAAGAAAAGGTCCGATCCGAACTGTTTACAAAAAATCCGGTCCGAATGGTTCTGGGGACAAAAATCATCAGTGTATTAAATTTCATCATAATATCTCGAAAATTTGCGACCTGTAGTCTTAGCACGAGAATACATGGGCATATCACCCATGGACAAACATTCTTAGATCGATTCGGAATCACTTATATGTAATATAGAACATAAGATGGGTGTATTAAGTTTGTAGAGATGTATACAGCACCTAGAAAGACTCGAGACAAGTCTACCCTTTTACTATACCGATCGATTCGGAATTACTATTATACCCTACGCTACTTGTGATACAAAGTATTACATATTAAGTTTGAGCGGACGTATGTAACATGCAAAAGGACTTTAGACCCACCGATCGATTCCGAATCAACCTCGGCCTGTTTGTCCTTCTGTCCGTCCGATATTTGTCCATGTAAATTTATGTTCAAGCCGCAGGTAGCAATTTTTGAGATATTTTGATGAAATTTGGTGTACGGACATCTTTTGGTCCGAGGACGCTTTCTTGTGTTCAACCGATAGACCGCAATTTTTGACATATTTTGATAAAATTTGATACTTGGAGCTTTGGCCTAAGGACGAACACTACTGAAAATGGTTCAGATTGGATCACTTTTTCGATCACTTCCCATATAATGCCTTATTCTAAATGTATTAAGTGAGGCTGTATACAGCTGCAACCCTTTCACTTGTTTATTAGTGAAAGAATGACGTCTTTTTGGGTAGAAACATGAATACTTTTCCATTCAAATACACGCCAATCGTACAGAAATCAACATTTTGCAAATTTCCCTCCGTGCTTCATTAGATTTAAGGCCCGTAGATGATGTCTCACGAAAATCGAATTTTTATCCAAGTACTGCAGGACCACCCATAGGATATGAATGCAAATTTGTATTTTTGCATTTGTCTTCGTTTATTAGTAACAAGCAAAAAACGAAATGTTTTTTATTATTGAAAACAGAGCTGGTCGCAGGTTATGTTGTATTATGGTCGTGTCCTTTAACCGATTTGGCTCAATTTCAGTACAAACGTACAACAAATTTCAGTCTTTTTTCCAAATTTCAAGCCAATTGCTGGTATTTTCTAACCAAAGAATTAGATAGACAGAAGGACAGACAGATAAGCGAGCATATCGACGAATACGCTTAAATCGGTTTAGAATTTGTCGCTAACGGAGAATATATATACTTTATGGAGTCTCTGGAGCTTCGTTGTGGGTATGCTAAACGCGTCCGTCGGTGATGCGTGTAAATAACGCAATTAAATTACTTTAACTGTTAAAATAACAAAAATTATGCCCATTTATTGAAATCAATTTTTTATAATCAACGATAAATACAAGATCACGGAAATAGATTTGAAATTTAAATATCAAATAACATAACTTGTTATGCAGATAATGGAATCAGTTTTTTTATAATCCACAATAGGCACAACACCATAACAGACATTAGAAAATAATGTAAAAAATTAAAAATCTTATATCGTAAAATTGCCTGTTTGGAGGCCTGAACTGGTTCTTTTAAGATAAACTTTTTGTATCCCACAAGACAAACTCGTGCATGGCTTATAGTGAATTTAAAGTTTAAGTGTAGATTTAGTTTATTCCTTTAAAGAAAGAAAGAGAGAGAGAGAAAGAGAGAGAGAGAGAGAGAGAGAAAGTGTTATATGAATTCTTTAATCAATCTTAACATAAAGTCTTACTTGTCTTCCTCGGTTATCAGGGTAGATAATTGTTTGTATTTCTCGTTATCCGTGATCCAGTTAGTGTTTACAAATTTTTGAACGATCATATTAGCGGAATATATTCGTCGTTGTAGTTTCACGAAACTGTAAATAACCTCCTTTTATTAATTAACTCATTTTGAATATATAGTAAAAGATGGCAAAATATATATAGTGAGCCACGACAGCCCATTATTAAATACGCTACATCACTTTGTTTGATACACTTATTCACATAACGACATTTTGAAATAAGCCTTTATTTACATTGGAAGTGATCGAAAAAATGTCCCTATCCGACACATTTCAAAATTCCTCATTGTACGAACTTTTATCAAAATATTTCAAAAAGTGTCTGTAGGTTGATCGAAGGCAAACACAGGCAGACAGGCGGACACACAAGTTTAGATCGATGCAAAAAATGATTCTGGATCGATCGATATAGTAAAAGGTGAGTTCGTGCCCAGTCTTTTCTGGACGTTGCATACGTCCACACAAATTTCATATACTTTTGTATCACATCTTGTGCTAAGTTTGGATTGAAATTCAAATTTCGCACATTTCCGAAATGAACTTCCACTGAAAAATGTCCATTTAAAATCTTCTCCATGTTTAAGAAGCTTTATGTGCGTTATATTTGCATCAGCAAGCTGGCAAGAGGCTGTTCTAAGACTTGTCAGCAGTAGGTATGATATACAAAATAGGAAATTTGTGAAAGCTAACGATTCGTTATACAATTCTGAATATCATTAAATACATTAAACCAATGCAATGAAATGAATTGATACAAGTAAGGAAATGTTAGTCGAATTTTTTGTAACCATCACCGTTATCTTAAAAAAACCTTAGAAAAAGCAAAGCAAAGCAAAACTCTTTCGTCATTGGAAGGGCGTTGCTAAGTTTCTTTGGATAGAATGAAAGTGGAAATTTTTATACTTCTTTCGCGCATTGTTCCTCATTAACGAGCAAAAAACAGGTCAAGTAAAGATGTTCGAATTTCTTCTTGCATTGTAGGCGTGTTCTTTGGCTGGTTTGAATCATTTTCAATGTCTTTTGCAAATTTCTACGCGGTATCATTTTTATGAACGGGAGAATACTTGTAGCAAATACTACGCATTTGGGCAGACAGACAGATGGACAGCCAGACATGCTTAAATAGATACCGAATTTGACACTGATGAGAGATGCGCATGCTTTCTAGGGTTACAAATTGAAAAAAATAAAATCCTGACACATTATAATTTTGAGTAGGCGGGGTCGATATTTTTCTTTTTTTAACCGACACTATAGCATCGCTTATAGAATGCACTTTGAAAGTTTTATGGGTTTTTCTACTGCACTTTGCAAATAATAAGCAAAAAAAACAGTTTTCTCCCCAGTTGAAAAAAATAGGTATTCACTGTTTCTGTCGTACTGTAGGTGCGTCCTTCGACTGATTAAGTCCATTTTTAATTTCAACGTACGCGCAAGAGCTGTCAATGTTTATGCCAAATTTGAAACCCATTGCTCGGTGTTTACACCCAGAAGAACTTTTACAATGGACGGACAAACGGATACACTTAAATCGATTCAGAATTTGATTGTTGAGTTTTGGCAAAATGAATATACCCGCCACCCTTCAATGAGACACTCAAAAATATTTTTACTTTTATTTTATTATAGTGTGCTTCGGTAGAGATAAATTTTACAATCCAGTAGTGGAAACAATTTACGTCACAACTGCTTTTTGCAAAAAACCCAGAACGAAACTTCAGAGAGATCCCATAATGTATTGAAATTCTTGATCAGCATCTCATTGTAAGCCGATTTAAGCATGTCTGTCTGTTCGTCCGCCTACCTCTTTGTCTGTATATTGTTTGTGTTAATCCTTTTCTTTCTGTCGCAAAAATGCACCAATCGGCTTGAAATTTGGCATAGTTTTCGCACGCAAGTCGGTATTGATATTAAACCAAACCGATCAAAGAACACGATCATAGTACAACATAACCTACGACCAATTTCGTTTACGAAAATAAAAAACATTTGGTAGTTTGTTTATTTATAAAACAAAAGATATACAAAAATAAAAGTTTGCGTTCATATTCTATGAGTGTGACCCTGCAATACCTGCCTAAAAATGGAAAAACCGGCCACACCAACTCAATAATATAGACTATGGCAATTTCATTCTTTTATGAAGACGTTTTCAACACTAAGAAAGAAGTTTCAGAGACCGTGCAAAGCCGAGATATTATTTGTCTGAGCTAACTTGGTCGCGGTCGAATATAATTTTCTTACTTTTTTCTTTTTCTTCATTCCTTTAACATTGCAAGAAAAAATTCGTTCCTTTCTAAGATGGAAGAGATGCCGTTTTTTTTTTGTACAGTGATCAAACAAGCATTACGTACAAAATTGTTACACGGTTAGCTGAGTCTTCTCCATCTGACTTTGAAAGACCCTTTCTGTATATGTTGACGGTTCCCCGTGTCATTAAATACCTTACTTACTAATCCTCGCAATAGTTATCCCCCCATAACGATTGATTAAAAGATTTTGATTAAAGAAGCGGTAAGCAGAGAACTAAAATTAATTTAATTTCTGAATAACCGACAGCTTTAACGTAGTCTGAGTAGCCGATTAAGAGCTCAGTTGTCATGTTTTCAATAAAGCCGATAGCCTTAGATGCCTAGTGCTTTAAGACTTTAATCTTAGAATTTCTTTCTCTAACTAAATTAATTATAATTAATTCTAATAATTATTTAAATTTAAAATACTTACAAAGGTTTTTCTTTCCTCAAACGTAGGATACAATCAAGCAAAATGGCTAATGCAAATTGCGTAAGCATGAACTAAAAAAAAAAACAAAAACAATTAATAATCGTTTTAGTTTTCCCGTTCGAAAAGAATATGCAAAATTTACGTGTATAAAGAAACGTATCCAACAAGTCGTATGGGTTCCACCTGAAACCCATATTGATTTTTCCGAAGGATTTTCCATTGCTACTTCGTAGCACTTGGTTATTATGTCCCGTTGAGACATTAAATTCTCACTTGAAAGACAATTATTTAACACTTCTACGGAATCGTTTGAATTATTTAAAAAAGTAGGTTTCGTAACTAGCGCGTAAGCGGATATGATTAGACCGTGAACCGTTGCATCACATGGTATCATATTTAATTTCGCATGGGGGTTGACATAGAAAATTTGGCCCATGCCAATAAAACCAGCCAGGAATAGAGCAGCTGGGCCATTCATATTATCTAGCCAGCCTGGTAAGGGTTCTTCAATACTGTTGACCACTTCGCATATGAAACGAAAAAAGGTGAAAAAAACGAACACTTATTATAAGATATCATTCGCACATATTTTTGAATTGTAACGACCGACTTACTCTGGGCTACGCGATATATTATAACGGGCAATTTATTTCTATAATCATTGACAATTTGTTCACCTAAACTTTTTGCAAGCGTATAAGTATTCGGATGATTAGAACTATACTTCTTAAAAAGTATGTCCAGTGTTTTGCCATCGAGCGTTTCAGCTAATTTAATGGTTGTACGCCAATCACACTTAGTTGATCTCATCTGTGTAAATATTGGGAAGAGTAAGTTTGCAGTGTGCACGCTTATACTGAAGCGATCGATACCTGTTCTTTTATATGAATTTGATCGACGTTCGCGTATAAAGTGGACACCTGTACGAAAGCGATTAGCTTTGACATTGTTTCAGCGATTTTTATAATTTCATGAGTTCCACGTAAATTTACAAAAACGGATTCCTTGAAAGGATTATCGAATCTTTTGAAAAAAAAAAAAAAAAAAAAGCAAAAACAAAGCAAAGGAATAATGAATTTCTTAATTAAAAAATATTACAAATTAAATATTATACCGGACATTCGCGGCCGAATGGAAAATGATGGTTACATTTTTGATTCGACTAAGGTCCTCGCTGCTTATGCCCAGGCCCAATTCCCTACAATCACCAGCTATGGCGTGAATTTTTTTGAAACTTTCCGGTTGCTCATCGCGTGCCCTTTGAAATATTACATGATCCAAAAGTTCTTGAAGTCTTTCATCGACCGATTTGCCATTTTTTGGACGTAATAATACAAACATTTTGTTAAAATTAGGAAATGAACGCAATAATTTTTCTATTAGAGCTTTTCCTATGAAACCCGAGCCACCGGTTATAAATATTTCTTGATTATTATAAAAATCCGTTATCGACATTTTTTTGAAATTTTCACCATTAGCGGTAAAATAATTTGCACCTTTTATTAAACTCATTTCTTAAATATTTATAGTAATATATTTATTTATCACTTTATTTTCAAAAATGCACTTATTCACGAGTCCGGAACTTAATGGCTACTAAGACAGTTCGTTTAAAAACTTGCAGTTTATATACACTCTGCATAATTTGTCTACTCATTAAAACTTTCAACTAATTCTTGTCATTATAAATACACTAATTTTGTATTAATCGATTACACGTTACATCAATGTATATATTCCGGACCCTAAGACTTATGTAAAACACTTTTGTCGTATTACGGAATACTTAAGCGAATACATTAAAATTCCTCAATATACTGTCTAAAGAGCATGCTGAATGACGAGTATTTCTAAATTATAATTCAGAACCTTTCGTTCGTGTTACGCAAGGTGGGAGAAAGCCCATCATTAAATACCCTATAGCACCCCGCTTAATATGGCTACGCATTGTAATCACTTTTCATCAGAAAGTTTTATATGGGCGGAAGTCGAACAAGTGGTGCGATCCGAACCACTATCGTTGGTCTTTGGCCTAATGTCAATGTACTAAATTTGATCAAAATGTCTCCTACATATACCCTGTAGGTTGAAGGGCGGGGGGACAGACGGGCGGACGGGCGGACGGGTGGATAAACTTGGACAGAATCACTTTCTTAATCGATCGATATAATAAAATGAGGTTCTATCTCAAGTCCTCCTTAATGTTGCATACATCCACACAATATACCCCTGTATCACAAGTGGCATAAAGTACCACGAAAACCGAATCAAGGCCAAAATAAAGAAACTGGTTCGAGCAATTCATACACACGAGCACTTGTTCGTAATTTCTACGTTATCTACATAAGCAAACGTAACTGCTGCATGTAAAGAAATAAATGATTCGCTCATGTCAAGCTCGCCGTCATAGCTTTGTTTACATCGGATGTTCATATTATATTTTTCCATTGCTGAAAAGTCTTGACAACCAAAATGTCCAGCTTTACATAAATGCGAAGTTCTTGACCCAATTCAAATGCTTTACGTGCTTACGTATGCTCACAAAAAAATTAACGTAAAATAAAATTTGTTTTTGTTTTTGTCAAGCTCATTAAAATCGAAGCTTATTTAAAAAGAAATTTTTTTGTTAAATCCTACACCACTGGTGGTTATACTAAGATTGTATATACGGATCGATTCAGAAAGTAACGCTGTCCGTCTGTCTGCCCGTCTATCTGTTTTGTTTTCTTGTGTTCAACCCACAGATACAATTTGGTACATGGGGGGCTTTCGCCCAAGGACAAACAGTACTGAAAATAGTTCTGTTAGGATCACTTTTTCAACCACTCCTCATATAACGCCTTATTTTGAAAAGTCGATAAATGAATAACTGAAGGGTGATGTAGGATAATGATGGACCGTGCCCCATTATAATTTTCATATCTCTTACAAATATTTTATTTTTGACTTTTTCGCTTACTCTCCAAACTCTTTTATCTGAGACCGTTACCAAGTGGTCCTTAAGAAAATGATAATTCAAAATGAAAGTTCGTAACGCCCACCCTATTTAACGTAGAAGGACAAAATTTCAATCGTCGTATTTTGTTCTCCAAGTCTTTTGCTTGATACTTACATCAAGAGCGGCTTCCATTATGCATATAGAGAGTGATTGATTGTACCACTTCCCATGCCATGGGATCCTAAGGCGAGTGCAAAACATTAGGATGATCGCAATTGCCCGAAGTAACGACTAATAGTAGATGCCACTCGAATACGAAAGCAATTAAAAAAACAAAAACTTGTAAATGGTTGTAAGCAAAGCATATAGGAAAACAAAATATGCGAAAGCGAATCTTTTCATTTCTTTCACTTACTTTTCTTTTTGTAAACAAAGCCACGACAATATATATATATATTGTATTACCGGGAATAAACCAAACAATATTTGAATTCAATAATAAACTGCGCGGGTAGGCATTGCAACTAAGCTTAAAACCTATTACATGTACATTTTGCTTTTGCGCCGTGGAATATATATAGATATGTAAGCAAGTTCAACAACCCAAAGAATCAACGGTCAATACTTTCTGTGTTTAACATATTGTTACGAAAATCCCAAATCCAGTTAATGCTAACTAATTGATTTTTCCCAAGTAATAAATTCCGTAGTGCATATTCGCGGCGCGTCATCCAGCTGCCGGCTGACGAAAAAGATTAGCGGAAAACCAGGTTAACGGATTAAAAATGAAGCCATGAAGTTAGGTAATAGTAACATGCTTGTAAAAATGTATATGAATAGACTATTTGCGGAAGGCAGAGTCAGTCGCACAAGAACATTTGAGTCGAACAAGAACGTTTGTGTCAGCGAGTATTGCCAAAGTAAAATGTAAATAATCCTACCCTTAAGGCATAGATTGTAAATAAAGAAACTTGAAATTAAAAGAATTTTGAAGTGCATTTCCCTGGAAAACAATATCCACGGTCTAGTGATATGGACCATATCGACAAAAGCGAAGTTCGCAACAATATATTAACAAGATTTTAATTATATTAGTAGTTGCAGTGGAGCGGGAAATACATGAATGCAAAGCAAGAGAAGCCCATGTCAAATGAAGGTGTACTTCATACAAGTCGCTATAAATATTATACGTTCACGTGGTGGAATATTGATATATTGTTTCGAATATGCTTTTTTCTTAATACAGTTCATATCACATTTAATGGTAAGATTATTTACTTAATTTGACAGCATTCGCTCTGTTCGACACAAATGTCCTTTTCCGAGCAAGTTATCTTAAATGATCTGGTTTCTGCTAATCTTTTTCGTTGGCCGGCAGCTGCTTGACGCGCCATGAATTTGCACTTGGTTTTTCCACCTCTCGGAAATTTATTTTCTGGGAAAATCAATACGTTGACATTAAACTGGATTTGCATTTCCACAACACTGCCCTCCACTTTATCTTCCTCGTCCCGAACAAGGTCATTTCCAAAGGCTATCTGCCTGCTTACGTGCTACCTTACCTGTAGCTTCACTTTTCTGATGTTTCTGGATGCGATGGACTCCATCAGTTACGCTTCTGATAACTTTGTATAGCGTAGCATGTGAGTGCAGCGTAGTCGGTAGGTGCAGCGCAACATGTGGGTATAGCGAAGCATCTGGATGCAACGCAGTCGCTAGGTGCAGCGTAGCAGTTGAGTGCAGCGCAGTCGCTGGGGAGTTCGAGCCAAACTTGAGATTTCTATCTCTATACCGTAAAATTTGAACAATTTCTTCAAAACTTTTAACGAAATTAAGGTAAAATAGTAAAATTTTTATTTAAAAACTGCATTTTATTAAAACTTTGAAACGAAACGGGTTAAAAGCATCCATTAAGACAATCAAAAAATGGGTTTTTCTGAAAAATGTACGGTAGTTTTTCTTTTAAGCCAGTAAATCCAGTATTTTTAAGAAAATGCATACACACAACGTACACAAATATTACTACCACAATGGTTATGCACCACTATACACACTAGCCCGTAAACGTGCATGGCTGCTGCGTGAGCTAAGGACATGATAATGTAAATGAAGACATTATCCGTTCATTGCTCAATTCATTATCGCTCTCTTGCTCTCATAGCGTCCGCTTACATTCGAAGTTCACATTTTTTCTTAAAATGTAACGGAAAAATATTTCCTCACGCATACAACTAAAAAGACCGTAAATTTTTGGTTTAGCTGGACAGGGTTTCCTCTATCGCGTAAATTACGCAACAAGCATAAAAAAGCTTTTAAATAGAAATAGAAGCTGGTAAGACTAAAAGAGAAATTTTCTAAAAGTTCATAATTTGAAAAATCTATAGTGCGAGCTATAGTAATAAGGGACTTTGCAAGACAGAAGCATAAAAATTCTGTGAATACTGTAAATTTTGATTTTGTTATTAACATTAATCTCGTTATTTATAAGAATTAATAACAGAAAGGTTTTTCAGTTGCTCTACTCCGTAAATTTCTTAGTCCTCAAGCTCAATGCTCTGATTGGGTTTTATTTTAAGTTATTCAAAACTCCGTCTTAGAATAGATAGCAACGCCAATCATCTCAAATATTGTTCTAACCACATTAAAAAAATCGAAAGACTCTCACTTTTCTCATGTATTCCATATATTGTGGGCTCATTTGATTGATTATCTGCTTATATTTTTAAGCGGGAAATGCAAAATTTTTCCAATTGAATATATGAAAATGATTTTAGAATATATAGTTTTATATTAGCATTCCTTATTTCGAAGACAGAGAAAATGTTCCTCTAGTAAAAATACATTTGGATGAAAGAAAAGAAAATAATTTCTTGTATTAACAACTCGTTTTATTAGCTTTTTGTTTTTATTAAGGGAAATCCGATTTTTTTCATATTACTTTAACCTATTTTTCCTTCAAATTAAATGAAATATATATTTTGCGAAAATCAAGGCTAGTTAGAAATGATTTATAAATTGTATAACACTTCTATCGCATTAAAAACCTTATTATTCATGTAGTAGAATAATATAAAGCTGTGGCAACTCTTTTACGTTTAAAGTATTCCCAGTAATATGGTACGTCTTTATTTTATTTAAATATTTCCAACTGAAATTAAAATCATGTCGACATAAAACTAACTTAGATTATAAACAACAATAAATCAAATAATTCGATTTTTTTGATATAAATCAATTCATCCCATAACGCATATAATACTCTCATCTTTTGTAAAGTTTATCCCTGCCTATGATAGATATTCTTCATGGGGAAAAATGTTTTCAAAGTTTGGCAACACTTTTATTTGAAAAGAAAAGGGAATAGCAGAGAATATGAAACTTCTATTGCATTAAAAATCTTATTTTTCATGTAGTAGAATAATATAACGCTGTGGCAACTCTTTTACGTTTAAAGTATTCCCAGTAATATGGTACGTCTTTATTTTATTTAAATATTTCCAACTGAAATTAAAATTATGTCCACATAAAACTAACTTAGATTATAAACAACAATAAATCAAATAATTCGATTTTTTTGATATAAATCAATTCATCCCATAACGCATACAATACTCTCATCTTTTGTAAAGTTTATCCCTGCCTATGATAGATATTCTTCATGGGGAAAAATGTTTTCAAAGTTTGGCAACACTTTTATTTGAAAAGAAAAGGGAATAGCAGAGAATATGAATATCAAAAAAGAAATCGAGACGAAAAAGTCGACGCGTCCGAAAGAATATTTTTTGTTGCTTTCTTTTAATTGTTAATGACTCTACAAACTAAGAGTAAAATGTGGTTTGTGTGTTATTTATCGCTGGTGGTGCAAAGAAGATGAGCAAGAAAAGAAATACTTTCAAGAGAGAGAGAGGGCAAATATGTGTGTTCATGGAAAAATTCCTTTGAATGTCGTATAAAAAATATGTGTACAAAAAAAGGAAAAATTGCAATCAAAGAAAAAATTATCTATGTTTATTAAAGAAAAAAAAAAAAAACAGCATGTAAGTAATTTATAAAGCAACAACAATAGCAATTATCAATACTGATCAACACTTGCCCCCGCATAAACGCCCTAGTTTTACTTTCCGTTTGTCATTTTTTTTTTTCATATTTATAAAACTTGGTAATTAAGTTTTTGCATTCGGAGCTGTGTGTTTATATATTTGCTGCGTTGTTTCTAATGTTATTGTAGGCAACAAACGCCCACTTTTGTGTTGTGTTGTTCTTAGTTTTAATAAACTCTCCTATATATATACATATATATATATATATATGTACATATTTTTCTTATTTAACGAAGTTTCCCACAATCGTTGATAATTTTATTGCTTTTTAGTTAATTTATTTTTCTTAAGTATTGTATGTCATATAAACATATAATTATGTACACAACAATTAACGCGCGCATGTGTGTGTGTGTAAGAGCACATTAGTTGTTTTTGAATGTGGGTAGTTTATTTAGCTTGATCTAGTGTTCAGTGCTCATATGCCATGTTATCGATAACTAACATAAATACTGAGCAATCAGCACTTTTAATAGAATCACTTCTTCTCTTACAGTTAATTGTTTATTTTGATTGCGATAAAAAAATTATAATAAAATAGTTTTGTTTTTTTTTTTTTTTGGTTTATGTGATTCCATTCACATTTTTTTTTTTTTGTCATGTTTGTGACATATGTCTACGCAGGATTAATGATTTACTTGTCAGAGTTGAATTTTTATTTCCCATATGCAATAGTAACTTCACGCTCTATGCTAAGTGACGAGGGTGGTTGCGGTTTATTCATTATTTCCATTTTCTTCTCTTGGAGCGCATCACAACTTATAGCCTTTCTCTAGTAATTTCCGTTTGTTTGTTTTTTATTGGTATGTGAATATTTGTATAGCTTTTTGCGGTTTTGTGCGTATTTGTTGTTTTTGTTGTTTTTTTTTTACTTTGGAAAAGTGAGTGAAATTTGTTATTTTTTTTTTTTTTCATTTGAAATGTCATCATGTCTTTTAATTAATGGTGAAAATAATTAAAACTTATTATATTGTATGTTGTTGCTGCGGCGTGCAATATGGTAGCGTTTCTCATACGCGTAACTTTCGTTTTGCTATAAGTTATCTTTATGTTTAGTAGTCGTGGGTTGTCTTGTGAGGCAGGAATCAATCAGTGTTATTAAACAAGGTCAAAATCATAACATTTGTGCAATAAATGCTAATGCTTATCTATTATGATCAAGTTGAGCCATTTCTTAACTCCTGATTGCTGCTATTTTCAATTCGGTGAAAATTCTCAGACTTAAGTAAACCAACTAAAGAGCATTTTCCAATTATTTGATATATTGTGATGAAAATTTGATTCGAGAAGCTGAAGTTATATTTGATTATCGTGCCATCATGATAAAGTGTTGAAATTAAAGACGCTTATCTTGCCAAAGGTACAAGTAAGTTTTATAAATCTTTTCCCTTTAAAGGTGGTCACTTGCCTAAGTGCACGTGTTTGGAAAAATGCCTCCAACAATTAGTTTTTATGGGCACAAATGTACATAAACATATTAGAAAGAAATTACCGCTCAAGACGGGGAAAGGTGAATCCCTATGTTCAACATGATACATCAGTTAGCCTTGCATCGTATCATTGCTACGGGCGAATAGTGGGATATATATTTTCTAAAATATCATGCTTTCACGGGCGAGTGCATTCAAACAGTCAGGTGGACCGATAGACGGACAAACAGGTTTACAACAGATCAATAATACATATACTTCGTGGTATCTGCGGGGACTCGTTCTGGATCCTGTAAACCTCCTGTAAACCATCCTGTAAACATTTCGATAATATCCTATGATGGACATAAAAAAAATTAAAAAGTATATTAATATTAAGGGTGTAAAGTTAAATTTGAATTTAATTATCAAAAACAAAAATCAAAATTATCCGTTAAAGGAAATCTAAAAAGAATTTAAATCAAAATATAATCAGAATACAACTATTTCGGAATTTTTTCAACAACTTTGTTAACAGCTATGCTATGATAAAGCTTTTCTACGACGTCAAATATTGCATTGAAATAGGGTAAATGTACTCGGCGACTGAGAGATTTCTGACATTGCGAAAAAATGATCATTCAGTTGATATATTCTTTATAAGGCTTTGAAAATTTTTCCTATATAAACTAATATAGAAGCAATACTCGCAAAGTCGCTATGGCCGAACTAAGTACTGGGAAGGAGTCAAAGTTGCATTAATTGTTGTTGTATTAATCCTTGATCGATAGCCCTTCAAACGATGTGCAGTTTATATTCAGTTTTGCTTGGAAAAGGTTTTAACGAACATTTTTTCTATATCGACCAATGTAAGACCAATGTACCCTGACGTACCGCCGACTCTGTTAACGACACAACAAAATTGTTTTTTTATAATATCCGTAAATATGCTAGAATTTAAAAGCAGTAAGACCATTATAGAGGACCGCGACCTGCTATTAAACACCGTGTGTTTGTTACATTCATTCATATAATGACTTTTCAAAAAAAAATCGTTTCAATCGGAAGTAGTCCGATATGAACCATTTGGCTCTTTGACCAGAGGATGTCAGTGTACCAAATTTCTTCAAAATACCTCAAAAAACTAAAAGACCTGTAGGTTGAACACTAAACAGACAGACTGATAAATAAACTTAGAATCGTTCAGAATCATTTTTTGAATCGGTTCGTAAAATAAATGCGTCTGTTCAAGTCCTTCTGATCGTTGTACACATCCACACACACTTAATATACTGTTGCACCACAATTGGAGTTAGGTATAAAAAATCTTGTTACATTCTTTGATGAAGAAGTTATTCTTCGTACGGTGTACGGCAGAAAAACCGGAACTAGTTCTTGCCTCTTGTTAGAAAATGGGCGACGTGGAAAGGGGAGGTGGAATAATTGCGTCATCCGCACTTGCACCGTAATCGGGAGGGAAGGAAAGTTTATAGCAAAATATATGCCCACTTTTTAGATATTGTTATTAGGTTCTTAATCTGCCATATGTTGAAATTTTTCGCGTTTGACGATTTTATCATTACTTTTTTTCTTGGAAGCATTTTCAATGATAATATCCTTTTTAACAAGGTCATTATGTATGTTATTTGTGTACTTGAATTTTTCCATAAAAATTATGACGCAACAATTTGTATTTGTATTGCGTTTGACGTGCACGCACGACACAGCTTGATTTTAACTTCGCACTCGTTGTGTCGGAGATATTTAAAAATAAATTACGCAGCTAACGGGTTGAAGTACTTGCGACGTACGGGATTAAATTCATTCTGCGTTCAATTTTAGCAAGCAACATTTTCTCATATAAGTTTCCTGGTGTTCGAGGGCGAATGAGCTTGTGAAGAAAGATTAGAATCCAAAAGATTGAAAGACGTTTTATCCCACGTTTACAATGCCTCCACCAGACAATCGGTTTATTGACTTTTATCATTTGCACGTGCAACGCACGGGTGGCCGAAAATTTTTTTTCCAAATCTTGGCAAGTTATTGAATAAACTTAAAAGACTTGTAATATGGATCTACAACTTTTGGAAGTACAGTTACCCAAAGGAAGTTCGGATAGGCTAACCTTTCATTGCACTAATCGATTCAGATTCACTTTCTGAATCGATCTGAACTTGTCTGTCTGTCTGTCAGATGCACTTTCTGAATCGACCTAATCTGTAGCGTCTGTCCGTCTGCCCGCGTGATAGACCCACATTTTATTATACTAATCGATTCAGATTCACATTCTGTCTGTCCATCTGATAGACCCACTTTTTATTACACCAATCGATTCAGATTCACTTTTTTAATCTATCTAAACATGTCATATTTTGATGAAATTGACTGACGTGTTTGACCCAAAGACGAACACTGTGGAAAATGATTCGGATTGGACCATTTCTTTGACCACTTCCAAATATAGCGAATTGTCTTGAAAAGTCGTTACAGGAATACCTATGGGATAATGGTGGCCGTCGCGGCCCATTACAATCTTTTTATGTGTTTAAGCTTTGAAAAAATCCCTTATTTGGAGAAGTGTCTACATTTTTCTCTAAAATTCTTTAAAAGTGCATTAACAATATTTTTCTCTCTTCTCTTTCTTTTTTTTACAGTATGCCATGTAAATATAGGACTCGACATTTAAAAATCTCTCTTGTATGATATAAATAAGCAAAGACGAATTTATTAACATATCGTTATTTATGTAAAACTATGTATCTAAATCCAAAGGAAGATATCATATAATCTACGTATTTCAATGTATTCTAAAAACGTAAAATAATAAATATTTATAAAAAGCCGAACAAAAAGCGGGCGAACAGAGAAAAAGAAAAATTTTTATTTTTAATTTTATGCTGTTTGTTTGCTGTTGTTACCGCAGGGAACAACTAAATGGATCCATATCATCATATACGACAACATGTAAGTTAAGAGGCATTTATTACGAAATTATAGCTTTAATAGAGTTTTATTTAATTTAACAAAAAAAAAAAAAAAAAAAAAAAAATTAGCAGTATCAACCACCCAATAGACCAGAATTGCACCAAAAATGCAATCGCGGCTCGCATTCAAGTGATACCAGTTCAGCTTATAGTGGCAGTGATACAATGGCTTCCGTCTACGGTTCATCACTAGAAGGCGAGGAGATTGATTTCTCCGGTTTAGTTGAATCTACAGTAGATTCGGATGAAGAGGATTTGGCGGAATCTATGGATGTAAGTACACAGCGATCATATATTTTCCTTTTTCCCACATTTATCATTTCTTTTTTTTTTTTTTCTTTGTCATTTTTTAAGTAATGCGCTTAAGAATGCCTTAATTTTTTATTATGCTATACAATTTAAATTCTGCTGTAATGGTCTTGCCCTAGCTGACTAGCGTTGATAAGTTGAAGCATCTGTGTGTGGTTGTGTTTGTGTGGTGTGGTTGGATACCTCTTCAATAATCAAAACCATTATATCGCAATTATTATTATTATTTCACCACTATGGTTCAATGTTCCACTTTAGGTTAATCTTACTCCCAGAGCTGATTTATATTATCATGTCGTTGTATATATACGTTTTGTATTGTGTGGAAATCGTCATCATCATCGTCATCGTCACTGTTATCGTCTCGTCACTACACAGTACCACTTGTTTAGTTATAATTGACTTAATTCCACACACAACAAGTTGTTTTCTCTTTTTATGGCATAACCGACCGTTACTTTGGTGTTTTTTTTTTTTTTTTTTCAAAATAGGTAACAGGTTGTTATTATAATTGAGAAAAGAAAAAATTATGTTTTTCGAATGAATAAAAAGTAATAAAAAAAAAGAAGAAAAAAATGAGAAAAAAAACCTCAAATCAAACGTTGTTCTCTTGTTGTTGTTAAGCAGTACAAATAATTTGATGGGAATGTCGTGCTTAATAAAAGCTTTTACGGCAGAAAAAACATAGAAATATTAAATTGAAAAGTTTCCAGTTCTTTGTAACTCAATTCTTCAAATTCATGTATTATTTATTATACCCTACACCCTTGTAGTATGAGGGTATATTAAGTTTGTGTGCAACACCCAGACTGAGTTAAGATAGAACCAACTTTTATTGTAATCGATCTAAGCTTGTCTGTCCGCCTGTCAGCTAGAACGCAGAAACATATTGATGAAATTATGTGCAGTGACGTATTTTGGCCTAAAGACAAACACTCTTTTCTTCTATTATATGAGCGATCAATCAGGGGATGTCCCGATGATATTTAAATTGATTTAGAATGGACCATGTGTTTCACGACTTCCCCCTTCGGCTTATTTTGAAAAGGCGTTATATGAATACCTGTGGCTTGGTGTAGTGTATTTAATGGTAGCCAGTGGCCTATTACAGTGTTTTTCTTATTTTTTATAAACTTATTTCTGTACCCGTAAGGTTCATCTAATTTTTATCGATTGGTTTTATTCTCTTTATTATTAAAATCAATAATGAGTTTAGCAAATAATCCTTAAGCTGTCGTTCTTCTTTTAACAGAGTTTAAATGTTCGCGATGCTGTACGTGATTGCCTTGAAAAGGATCCGTCCGAACGTACCGAAGAAGATGTGGAGATTTTGTTGGAATTCACTCAGGGCCTTAAGGCTTTTACCAATATTACACTGTCAGTAAGGAGGGCTCTTTGTTCGGTCATGGTTTTTGCTGTGGTCGACAAAGCTGGCACAGTAGTTATGTCTGATGGCGAAGAATTGGATTCGTGGTCCGTTCTAATCAATGGCGCAGTCGAAATCGAGCACGCAAATGGTGAGCGCGAGGAACTGCAAATGGGTGACTCATTTGGCATTCTTCCAACCATGGATAAACTTTATCATAAAGGTGTTATGCGTACAAAATGTGATGATTGCCAATTCGTGTGCATAACGCAAACAGACTACTATCGTATACAACATCAGGGCGAGGAGAATACCAGAAGACATGAAGACGAAGACGGTCTCGTGGTAATGGTTACAGAATTGCGGCAAATTGGTAACAACGACGCGACCAGTGCCACTACAACATCGACTTCGGCCAGTTCAAATACAAAGCGAGGGCACGTGGTTATCAGAGGCACTCCAGAGCGTTTATTACAGCAACTAGTAGAAGAGAACTCCATGACCGATCCGTTTTATGTAGAAGATTTCTTATTGACTCATCGAATTTTCATTAAGAACTCTCAGGAAGTTATACAAAAGCTCTTAAACTGGTTTGAAGCCGACAGCCAGAAAGAAATTCTGCCGAAATTTGCCAGTCACGCCACTAACCAAGAGATCAGAGACCGCGTGACTAGAGTGGTACTATTATGGGTGAATAATCATTTTACTGATTTTGAAGCTGATCATGAAATGATGGAGTTTCTAGAGGTTTTCGAAGCAGGATTAGAGCGTAAAAAATTACTAAGCCAGTTAAGATTACTGCATATAGCTTGTGCTGCCAAAGCTCGAATGCGTTCCTGCATTTTAGCACGTAGTTCTAGAGATGAGTGCTTGAATTTCAAAATTATTGGAGGATATGAAATGCGTACCGCTTGCGTTGCTACCGGTGGTTACGGAATTTATATTTCCCACGTAGAGGCAGGATCAAAAGCACAGGACACTGGTTTGAAAAGGGGTGACCAAATTCATGAAGTAAATGGGCAGTCATTTGAACATGTGACCAGTAAACGGGCACTGGAGATACTTATGAGCAGCACTCATTTGAGCATCACAGTGAAAAGTAATCTTTTAGGTTTCAAGGAAATGATGCAGGCCGTCGAATGTAACAACAGTGGATCGGTGAACTGTGGAAATGGCAACGTTGCTGGTTTAGCGTCCAAGTCTTTACGGACTCCGAGGCGTATCTGTGCTAATGATGTCGCCAAGTTGCATGGCCGAGCCGATTCCACTACAGATGAATTATCAGCTGCTGCTAATCGGGCTCATATAGTTCGCTTGAGTTCCGTAGACATGCTACTGCATAATGCTGGTGAAGACCAAACAGATCGTGGTTTGCAGTCGCCAGTTGCACCGGTGCAAACTGCAGGCAACTTAGCTACAAATTTTATGAATAATTTATTGCAAAGTGTCAACGTATCGGCCAAAAAGGACAATAGTTTGCAAGGCAATGGAAGTGGGGAGGGCAAGGGTGGAGGTTTTATGACACTGGCTCCGAAGCGTAGATTGCAAAAGGCCTTGGCAAAAATGAATCTTTTGAATAAGAATATTAGTGGTTTGCACAATAGTAATCTTAACGACTCCAGTGATGCTTTGCTCAATATGGGGACTCAAGAAAAGCTTGGTAAGTCTGGATCGTTAAGCAGCGGCAGTTCGTCTTCAGTGGGTAGTCGTCTTTATCAGTCGCAATCTAATCCTGACTTGACTTCTTCGCAATGCTATGAGCCGAGCACAACCCCTACCAGCAATATAAATCTGGGAAATTATTTGTCTGCCTCCGTACACCGCCCTTCGACAGCTTCTGCTTCGGGCAGTGTGGTACCTGATTATCCGGAACATGTACTAAAGGTATACAAAGCCGATCAGACATGTAAATATCTGCCGATCAATAAAGAGACAACTGCCCATGAGGTGGTAATGCTGGCGCTGCAGGAATTTGGTATCCATGATCCTAGCTCGAATTTTTCGTTGTGTGAGGTCAGCGTAGGTGAGGGGGGTATGGTTAAACAGCGTCGTCTGCCCGATCAATTGCAGAACCTTGCAGAACGGATCAGTTTCGCAGCTCGTTACTATCTGAAAACTAATACAATAACCGAAACTTTAGTACCCGATGAATTGGCATTGGAACTTGTGCGAGAATCTAATGTTCATTTTCTTCAATTGAATGCCTATGAGCTGGCTGTACAGTTGACTTTACAGGATTTTTCTATATTTCGGCAAATTGAGTCAACCGAATATGTTGACGACTTATTCGGTCTTAAAACGAAATATGGCGTACCTATGTTGAGCAGGTTCTCCGAACTGGTGAATCGCGAAATGTTTTGGGTGGTTACAGAGATTTGCGGCGAGCATAATATTGTACGTCGCATGAAAATTGTGAAACAATTCATCAAGATTGCTCGACATTGCAAAGAATGCCGTAATTTTAATTCAATGTTTGCTATTATTTCGGGGCTTGGTCATGCGGCTGTATCACGTTTACGGCAAACTTGGGAAAAGTTACCCACCAAATATCAAAGACTTTTCTCGGATCTGCAAGATCTGATGGATCCTTCGCGTAATATGTCTAAATATCGTCAATTGGTTTCCTCCGAACTGATTAATCAACACCCGATTATACCTTTTTATCCGATCGTTAGAAAGGATTTGACGTTCATTCACTTAGGCAACGATACTTGGGTGGATAACTTGATCAATTTTGAAAAGCTAAGAATGATAGCAAAAGAAGTAAGATTGCTGACCCATATGTGTTCTTCACCCTACGATTTGTTGGCTATACTGGAACTGAAAGGGCAATCACCTTCAAATGCCATGTTTTCTTTGAATCAAATGTCAACTTCGCAAGGTGGTACTGCTGGAGGTCCTACAATGATAGCTGCAAATGCCGGGCAAGCCACAATCAAGAGGCGCAAGAAGTCGGCGGCTGCACCCAATTCCAAAAAAATGTTTGAAGAGGCTCAAATGGTACGGCGAGTGAAAGCCTATCTCAATAACCTAAAAATCATTAATGATGAGGATATTTTGCACAAATTTTCGTTGGAATGCGAACCGTCACACACCTCCAGCAATTCTACATCCTCACATCAAGGAGGCAATTCTTCTCGTAGCGGTGGCGACCAATTGAGCATTTACTCACATAATTCGAACTCCTCTTCGGCCCCAAATTCTTCGCTATCGCTAAGGAAGCGACACCCATCTTCACCCACCTTATCTACTACCTCTTCGACGAGTTCCGCCAGTGATCACCGTCGTAATAACGTAAATCCCAATTGTCCGAAATTTGGTACAGCTTCACCGCAAGCCGTGCGGAAGATACTTTCACTTTCGGAGTCCACAAAAAAACGGCCACATCAACCTTTCCCCCGACCACCGGCTGTTCTGCCTGGTAATCTGCCATTACTTAGCAATCCCCACCATCTGCAAGGCCACAGTTTCAATCCAGCGGCTACGGCAGCATTGGTCGCCTCTACACCTAGCCCTAGTCCTTGCTCGCACCGTAGATTGGCGTCGGGTAGCAACTCAGTGCCAGGTGAGTCAAATCTGATATTATAGTAAGTTGCGCATGGATTTTAAATTGAAACGTTTGCAAATTTTTAGCCACAATGATTCCCGTTCGTTCAATACACGAACGCTCTCATTCAGATACACCTGCTCCACCTCCCCTACCTTCGGTAGATCTGAATTTAGAAAGCAGTAGTGTTACAACGTTTCGTGATTTACCCTTAAGAAAATCAGTTACCTCTGGTAAGTTGTGTAAAACCATATTTTTTCTTACTCGTATAATTATTTTAAACACTAACAATTTATTATTAAGATTTATTTTGCTTGCATAAATAGTAGTTAAAGCCAATTAAACTTTAATCCTCTTGAAAAGTAAAAACTAGTTTTAATTACATAGAAAATTATCCAACCATATCTAATCTATCAGCTCTCTGTAACTATAGTTAAGTGTAGAGTAATTGGTTTCAGACAAACAACCTGCATATTGGAATGGCTTGGGCTGTTGTTGTTATTGTTGCTTTTTCTTTTGCCAGTTGGTTTTTATAGAAAAATACTCTACTGATATGGTAATTAATAATGCAATTATTGTTTGACACAAACATATTGTGCTTTTCTTTCGCAATCTTTCTCGCTCTCTCTTTCTCATTTTGTTGTTGCTTATTAGCTATAGGTAGTTAAATAAATTACGGTGTGGTAACACAATAATAATTACTTTCACTTTATATTTATTTTCTTTATTTTTTGCTTATTTAGTAGGCATTCATTTCTCATGCTTTCGCCCTCTCCTTGTATAATATCAATTATTTACTTAGATAAACCGGAGACATTTTTAAGATGACAAAACTATAACTTAACAGATTTCTTTACTCATTCCCACACGCACATCCTTATTTACTCATTCAAACTTCTTTCTACGCCGCGTTACGTTTTAGGATCCGTTTCATCTAATGACAGTGGTCATGGTTCATATGCTCAGCACGATACGAGCACATCTTCTGTTTATACCGCCGCGGATTGTCGTCTTTTACAACAAATCTCTAATACCGCTACACGTAATTTAAGTACTCAGTGCAATACACGCGCCCTTTCACCGCCTCATACACTTCATCCATCCAATATGACTGCACCTCTACCACCACCACCTTCTTCTGTCACCCCCACAACCCCGCAATATATAATGCGGACACAGAATACTCAATTATATGCGACAAACGGGACACCACCGCAATTAGCAACTGTTCCAGCGACAGCACCGAACATGCCGCCTCCATA
Organism: Glossina morsitans morsitans; assembly: GCA_001077435.1. Taxonomy (NCBI): domain Eukaryota; kingdom Metazoa; phylum Arthropoda; class Insecta; order Diptera; family Glossinidae; genus Glossina; species Glossina morsitans. Next base: position 25,072 of record CCAG010006377.1, read on the forward strand.
CGCAACAGCGGCAGCATTGTTGCATCATAGCAATCATAGACATTCCAATATGCATGGTAAGTTTAAGTATGGGAACGAAAGAATCTTCAACAATGTATGAGACGCCGCGAATCCTTCGACAACGAAATATTGATGTAGTGCGAAAGCGAGTTATGTGGCAAATCGAATTTCCACTGTGACGATTAACAAGCGAATCAGTCTTAGGTAAAAAACTTAAGTAACTTTCCTCCGGAAATTATTGCTTCTTGCCGAAATGTATTTTAAGGGTTGATCGCTTAGCAAAAACATTACTATAATTAAACACGGCCCGGCGCGGCCCATCAGTAGACACCCTAAACCACTTACACCAAACGGAATACATTATTTTCGTATATAAAAGTATACTTTTCGTGAAAGACCTCATATTGGAGGGTCTCCAAGGCGTCAACTGACGTGATCCATATTTAGCTCAAAAATTTACTCCGTCTAATCCGAATTTCGCACGTCAATTTTAAAAGTCAAAGTGCTACTGCTTAATTATTTTTGTTGCGGAATTTTGAAAATCTTGAAATTTTTTCTCATATAACGACATTTTCAAAATTACTAGAAAAAGTAGTCCCATGCGAACCATTTTCAGTAGAAATTGCTCCTGGCGCAAAACATGTCGGTGTGCCAATTTTCACCAAAATATCTCAAAAATTACGCTCGCCAGATTGAATACAAAAACACGGACGGACAGACAGCCAAGCTTAGATCAGTATAATAAAAGATGTCTATGTCAAGTGTTTCTGAATGCTGTATGGACGCAATGGACGTCTATGGACATCATTTACGACAAAGAAATTTCTGATAATAGATTAAATGCATATTATATAACATTGTTAGAACATTCGAAAAGTCTATTGTTTACTAATTTCATTTTCTTGACGGCCCAAAAACAGCACTTTTTTCCTTTTCTTTTTTGGACAAGCGAAGTGTCTTCCGCAGCTTATGGTTTTGGGTTAACGCATAGCCTACTAAATAAGATGCGCGACTATTATGTCGGCATACTAGGGATTAACTCGAAGCCCGGCTAGGCAGCTTAATGTGTGGCTGCAGCTGTAGTGAATGCACAAGAGATAAATGCATAACGCCTACCGATCGGACATATACCTCTTCGGTTTTGCAGCCACATCTTATTCATCCTGTCCTTTTCTATCTCGCTAGTACCGTATTTACGAAATTTCAAGGAATTTCTATTTTTCCTAAAAATTGATAGGAGGATAGTATTGGCTCTTTTACAAAAAATGGTCTCCCCGGACGCCACATATCCCTGATGGTTTATATTATAGAGTCATGTCAATCTCTTTTTCTAAGTAAGTAGGTTTTTATTAGGAATCACTTTGTCGATATGGCTTTTGATTGCTTATTTAAATAGATTTATAATTGTCAACAAGTTCTTTAAGTTGATAGGTACGAGCGTTTGTTAAGTTTTATGATAATCTTTAAAAGATTTTAGTGTGAAAAAATTCATTAATAATTTTTTTTTTTTATTTATTAGAAATTGTCTTTTGAATCTCTTTTCAAGGTACCCCAGGCTGTCCCATGTGTCCCCCTATGCCTCCAATGAATCAATAAAAATATTTTTAAAAAACAAAGATTTTTTAAGGTAAAATTTGACTTTTAAAAAACTCATAAATTAATTCACAATTATGACTTTTTATTATTTTTAGTCTCATCATATTTAAAATATAAAAAAAATGCCAAATTTTATGTGGAACAAGTCTATATAATAAGGTTGTGGATATTGAAAATTGGAAATTGATTATGGTTCGATTTTTTACGTAAGACTAGAAAATATTCTTAAACACAAAAATATTTATAATTATGTTAAGCACAAAAAATTAATGAAAAAGTCTGCATGCGCGCCCTACACACCTCAGACATTTGATTATTCGCAACATTTTTCATGTTTTGAATGCTAAGAAAGTACCCTTAGTAGTTAACTGCTGCACAGACGGTTATAACAACAGCTATAACAGTAGTATCACCGTTACCAGGTACATCGCCATTTGAATAACGTTATTACGTATTTAAAAGGTTTCAATTGGATACGAAATCAAGCGAAAAGTTGAAAACATAATCTCTCTAATCTAACAAAAGTCGATGAGTGGTGAACAACAACTTAATCTATTGAGAGGCCAAGCAAATGGTGACTTTGATCTCGTTATTCGTAGATAAACTAAAGTAAACGTTCTTGCCCATTGAAAGATTAACAACGTGATCAACGGAATCCGCTGCCAGCAGATAAGCATACGTAGCAAAGACTGGTTGAGCTGCGCCCGGATAATGGTGAATTTGCAAATGGCATAAAAGAAAGCCTTCGCCTACTCATAGTCGCAGTCGTCTGGTAAACGTCAGTGTTCGAACCAGCGTAATAAGCAGCCTAACAGTGTAACTGATTCAAAATATGTAAATCCTTGGATCATGCTCGGTAGTTTAATTGCAATGCAATTCCTTAATCCTGCGTGGATTTATACATAGGAAGCATAGCTTTTGAACGTCGCTTTGTACGAGGATCGAAAACAAGCGTACGACTGCTAGCATCAGTGTCACTGGTTATATGGTTTAGAAAACTGGAATTACTGTGTATAGTATTAATATTGCTTAAGTCCTCAGAAGCATTGTCTTGCAAGCGTTTATTTACACTTTCATCGGACGGAAGTTAGGATTGAGAGAACATGCCCCTGAGAGTATTCGTAAACCTGACAAATGATATTTAATTGGAGAAGCGCATACAATTTTACTCAACTAGTTTTGCTCTAACCGATCATCCGCTGTTAGTTCTAGCCCTATGTCGATGCCGCCGGTTACACGTCCTACATGATGCATATCACTTCCTTTCATATCATTATTGTCACGAACCGCACGTTCGTTACTAAGACCACTTCGGGACTGATGATTAACAGTCAAAGCTATATTGAGAGGCATTAAAGCCTAGCCTTCGTCGTTTTTAATGTTTTACTGCTTTCGTTGGATTCGAAAATCATTACCAACGCATATCGTGTTGATTGAAGGCTATTGAGGGTAGATAGCAATAAAGTAATTGTCACAAGGATTGCTTAAATCATATCCAGCGAAACTGGCGAAATTTAAGATATCTCTTATAACGTAGCAATATAAAAGGCCATTAGTACTTTGAATTTCATCCGTACTTGGCGAATTTTCATTGAAGTATTGTTTAAAAAATCTACGTTAAGCATAGTTCGCAAAAGATTCAGCCTCGATGAGTAGAAAAAGTCGAGAAACAAAGCGCCGTCCGTCTTATATTCTGTTCCTTACGTTATATGCACACACTTACAAGAGGACTACTATCGGTGCTTTCAGCACTCGCGTTCGTCATTACAAACATCCAACTGTTGGCAGCATGGTATGTAAATATCTTTTGCCTACGAACTAGACCTCAAGCTGACTTTTCTCCTTTTCTAAGTGTATAAGGAAAAGAGCGAAAAAAAACAAAAAAAAGTAAAAGAAAGAAGAAATAAGTAGAAATTTCGCCAAATTTACAAAAAAAAAATTAAAAGTTAAAAAAGAAAGGATTAAATACTAAAAGACTTGAATGTACAACTAATATTTTACTGTATTTAAATAAAATAGTTTATTGCGTCTAACAACAAAAGCTCTTAATTAAAGGGATCTTAATAAAGATCTCAACATTTTTATAACTTATTAAAAACTATAATTGTCGTCTTAATTTTCTTAGTTTTTAGTTAAATGGGCTTTTGTCGTAGCATCTATAATTCCTTCCATGCTTAAATATACGTATCATCATCCGATCATGCTCTTATGTAAATATATATATGTATCTGTAAACTATATGAACAAAATGCAATAAACAGAGATATGAGGATAATTTATAAGGAATCGGAAGCAAAAAAATAAATCAAGCAAAGCAAGTACAACATTCTCTTATACAACAACAACAACAACAATAATCTCTAATAAAGATCGTTTACATATATATTCTGTTTAAAAAAATATATTATATAAAAGGAAGACATTAAAGTAACAACAACATATGATGTATGAAAAAATATTTTATTGTTGCAAGAAAAAATATACATAAAAATATATATAAATGTATTATTTATTTAGTGAGGAAGAAAAAACAAAACAAAATAATTTATTTAAAAAAATGTATTCAATTCGCATATTTAATATTTTACAAATTAAAAATTAATAAAAAAATTAAATATATAACAAGTGTGCAGAAATTAGTTCATTTCCCTTTTAAAAAAAAAAAATTCAATTTTTCCTGTTTTTTTTTTTTTCTTGAAAGTTCTTGTTGGCGCAATTTAGTGTTTAAATATAATATATTTCATATAAGTAGTAAAAAATATGAGGAAAATACGTATTTACAAAATCTTCTAACTATATAACTTACAGAGTTTATTTTATAGCTTATTTTTTTTTATTTTGTATTAAATAAAGCTTTTTAGTGGCATTATTTTTTTTATTATAATTCTTTTCACGTAATTTTTTAAAGAGCGATATAAAACGCGAGCTTAATTTTTTTTAATAATGGTCTCAACGAAAATCAGCTGGAGGTAAGTAGCGAATAGAATGCAAACAAGTTGAACAAGTTGATCGATTTGAATATATGAATATCTAAGCACATTTATTATTATTATTTTTATTATTATTATTATTACAAATTTAGCCAGAGAATAAATTCTAAGACTAAATTCTTAAAGCACTAGCATCTAAGGCTTTTGGTTTTATTAAAAACTCTACCGCACTTGAGATTTGAATCCACGATCATTGAATTGCTAGTCGAAACTTTTGTCTGCTCGGCTACTCAGGTGGGTTGTAGTCACGTTTAATTCTAAATGAAGCTTTAAGACGATTTATTTAGAAAATTAAGCTGAGTCGAATTTTATTGAAAGAAAAAAGATCAAGCGTAGAGGCAAAATTTTCTTACCAAATTTAAAGGATCTTTTAACTTAACCTCGCAAAAAAAAATGAAGAATACGGTTGTGGTCTTAGAGAACAGTTCTTTTCCTTCAGTTTGGCGCAAAGTAACGTAAATGCTATTCAATATTTCAATTTTAAAGCCAATTGTTGTTATTTAACTTTATATAACTTTCGTATATTAACAATAATAGGTTGAAAAATTGGACCTCTTTCATGGTGGGATATTCACTGTATACAGACAATTGTTAGGTGTTGGTAAAAATTTTAATCAGCGACATCTACACATAAAAATGATAAAGAAGTGGGGAAATACCGGTGTACATAATGGTTGAATTCGATGGTCATGACTTTCCTCTAGATAAAATAATAGTTTTTCATTTAATATAATTGATTTTTTCAGCGCACGTCGATGTTAATCATGGAGCGCTTAAAATTCATTACTTTGTTGTTTCATCATATCCCAATTGTCGGTTTTGGGTTCAACGGTTTACAAGTGGCGACACGACTGAAAATGCCATTTTTTGGCCGCTTGTTGCAAGAGTTGTCCAGGATACACGTCAAATAGGAATTTCGGCCACACCCAGCCAACTCACCAGACACGGTGCCTCCAAATTAACATTTGCTCAGATCGGTGCAGCTCAGCTTGGCTGCGGTCGGTGAGTGGACCGCTGCCAGCCCAACATAAGTTCTTTCCACATTATATCGCCATGTTGCCAAAAATATTGCAAAAATTTGTAGAAAGTGATGGAAGCTATTCTACCAATTTTCCACAATAAATGCCTTTTTCAAGTGAAAGAAGTGATCAACATTTTTGCAAACAACTAATGTATTATGGTTATACCCTACAAAATATTTTTAATCAGATTTTGGATATCACAACTAATTTTTAAAATAAATCGACTGTCAATCTTTGGATGCCAACGAAATTTTTACTGCCCGCGAATGTATTAAAGTCTTAATCGTTATGCCGCCACGCGTTGTAGCTAGATTCACTTAGCCAAGTGGATTCTGCTAGTCAAGAATATAGATACATTTTGTGGATATATCTGTTACATCTCTTCTAGTGCCACTAGAAAGAATAAACAAATTGTTTAAGTACAGAACGCAATAAATGCATTTGCATCGCTCATTATGTGGCTGTTGCCTATGAACACGTACAATCGCATTTGATTTTGATGGCTGGCGCATGCTATGCGATGCATGATGTAAATGCATTCATTTATTCATTTCAAGGCAGTTATTGAAACGATTTCTTGCTAAAAGATGGCCGAACTTCTGAGAGTCGTCAAGTATCATTTTCTAAAACTTCAATCCAGAACCAAAGATTGGCGAACCTGCCAAGAAAATTAAATTCAAAAAAATTTTAAAGCCTTATTATGATTTTCTTTCTCACTACTGAACAATACAAGTATACTAGAAAATGTTCTTCCATTTCTATCACCTAATCATATGTAAGCCAATTATAGAAGATTGAGTTTCAGGGCAAGAATATGAAACTAAACTATAACGAGCCCGTTCATTCGTATTTTCTAAAGTTTGTATTAAAATCATTTAGCTACCATTGGCGAGTATACTTGTCATGGAGAATTAGTAAGATTTTGTGTTGACTAAGGGTTTTAACAAAATTTAAGAATACCCTCTTCAAAAAGCTCGCGACAGCTAACTGATTAAGGACACACTACTTCAATTGAAAACTTCTTTAATTATTATATATATTCTTTTACTATACATACAACAATTTCTTACAGCAACCCGGATCAGAAAACTAAAATTTCAAATGTAAATCATATTTTCGGACAAGAAAAACTTTAAACTTAAGTAAATGATAAAATGCATTAATAATTATCTTTAGCATATAAATTTTATTTTAATTTTCAGCTTAGAAAGCAAGGCACATAATTTTTTTTATATTTACCGTACATTTGTTCTTATTTCCTAACATAAAACATATTTAATTATGTTTCGACAAATTATAAACAAACAAAAAAAAATGTTTAAATATGAAAATATTAGGAAAAATACAGTTTAAATGAATACTTATACATTTCTTTTATACAATAACAAAAAAAAAAAAATACAGACATTAATTTATATTTACATCTATTATTAATAAATTTTCTTCAAAGGAAGCACCCTTGTATAACAGTGGCAAAAAAAAAAAAATCTATAAGTTGTTCGTTTTAACTTAATTTTTAAATGATTAGAAAATAAAATGGAACAGAATACTAATTAACATATTGTTAGTAATTTTGTAAGAAGAATTGGACGTGTTTTGTATGTTTTAGTTTTTTTTCTCGCTAAGTAATTTTCGAATCGAGCACTAAATCAATCTCGTTCTCTTTAAGTATGTAATCAGAACGCTATAAATGAATTTGTATTGCGCCAAGGAAGGTATGATGCTATCCCTTTGATGACGTAATTGGCCAATGACCCGAGGTATATCTAAATCCTAGAATTGTAAATGTGTAAAATAATTTTAAATCCATTTCTGTGAGTGAATAAAAATAAAATATTCTTTTACTTCATTATGATCTAGAGTATATAATAGCAAATCGGCTGTTAAAGTGACGCCGGATCGTCCTCCTCCCTCCAGACAATGGAGAAGTACCGGCGGGTTGGTGTTATGTCCTGGTGGCACTTCGTTAATGGAAGCCATACGTACAGAGTTCAACTCCTCTAGAAAATCAAGAAAATGATTCACTTCACGTGGACAATTTTGTTCAGCCCAATCGATATAATTCAAATGCCAAACGGAACGGTAACGCCGCGATTGCATGTTATATAAACGTAATTTACTTGTTATGCAACGATCTGTAGTTTGTGAAAATTCCTGATATACTTGGAACTACGGATTAAAATAAAGCATGACATGTCACAATGCGTAATTTTCTAAAATTGAAGAGCTCACCAGACCAAACTCCATACGTTGATTGCTAGTGGGTGGTATGTAATTTAACTCGTCCGAGAGTTGAACTACCAGATAAACATCTGCTTCCCAAACGCATTGCCAGAAAATGCGTGTCGTCAAATCATCGTGTGGCGATTGAGCGACTATATAGAAGCGCTGCTTAGTACCCACAGTGGCCTAAAATTTTTTTTGCAAGAAATTATTTAAATTAATTTTTTAATTGTAATAATAAACAATACCGATATATGCGAAGCATTGACGTAACCATGTCTATTCTCCATGGTCGGTGTTAAACGCACACGATTATCATCGTATGGTAAGAAATTGGGATCGGAATTTTTCATAGTGTTCTCTTCCATTAAGGCGCATTCATAACGAGCAAGTTCACGACGCTTGGGTATCGCCTCAAATTCCATAAACAGTTGAGAATCATTCAATTTATCGTGAAGAATTTGACACTGGGAAGGAAAAAAAATTTGTGAAATAAATTCCTTTTAAAACATTTCAAGACGATAGTACCAGTTTATCCTTGGAATATTGCCCAGAAATGGGTTGTAATTTTGGCACACCAGTCGACCATCGATGATGCAAATTTAGATCATCTTGAGCTAATTTGATTTTTTGCAATTTACTGTTAGTGTAGGCTTTTTCTCGACCTAGCGTAGCTGACTTTTGTTTATCGGGCGTTTTGCTGCGTCCCAAGAAGTTCCAACGTTTTTTGCGTTGTTTTTCAGTTTTTGTGGACGAAGTTGTAGTGTTTGTGCTTTTCGTGGTGCTATCCAAGATGCTACTATGTATGGATGACGAATTGTTGGATAAATTCATAGCCGAAAGCTGCTGCGCGATGGAATCGTTATGCGATAAGGTGTTCGTAACCGTCACCGCGGATGAGGGTTGTATAACATCTACTGCTGCTAAAGAATTGATATTTTTCAAACCTTTATGTTGCCGAGGAGGGGGAGTCATTTTTATAGGTTGTTCACTGCCCAACGCAGGGGCTGCCGATGCCGCTCTCATAGTTCGTTGTGGTGGTGTAGGCTCTAGTAGTTGCATTTCAGTGCTGGCCGCTCGTTCGTTTCGTATTTGATGATTGAATTTTTTTATGTTCATAGAAATTTCATCGGGTTCGTCATCCTGCTGCAACTGTGTCGACGAAGATTGTTTTTGAGGCCCACTTATTGTTGATATGCGATTCCTTACGCTAAGCGTTTCACTATTATTAGCCGAAGAGCCGGAAGATCTTTGTTCGTCATCACGGAGCTGTTGCGCAGTAGAAGTTGTGTTGCTGTTGTTACCATTGCTATATTGTGGCAGTGGTACATTTTCGTATATAGGTTCAATGGAACCATTTATGGCATTGCGTTGTAAGTCAGCTGGTTGCGTAGTTTGTGACGTGGTTACAGTCGTGGTCCTATAACCTGCTATAGGTATTGTAGGTGAATTTTGCGTTTCATAAGTTTGACTAGCTGCCGTCGCTGCTGCCTGACCTAAAGAGGATTGCCTAAGTTGTGACATAATGGACGGTTGCTCCTCAATCATGTTAAGATTTTCAAAAGTACCATGTGGCGGTAAATAAGTTTGCGAATGGCCCATATGTCCAATGTAGGGATATTGATGTATCATTGTAGCACCCGAAGAGGTGGTGATATTACTGTTACCTGCTACACCGCTGCTTGCATAAGGATATTGTGTATTTAAAAGATTTCTATTCGATACTAAATCTGGCGAAGAACCGGATACATAAGCTCTGTAACCTAACAATGGCCGATGGGATGCAACCGCTAAGTCTGGTGTTGAAGAAGAACTTAACCGATTGACGGGATAAGGGGGTGGCGACTTTGATCTAATCATTTGCAAACGCTGCGATAGATCGATGTAGACATTGTTGCCCGCTGAAAGATTGACCCCAGAAGCAACGGCAGCCGCCGCAGCAGTTAAATGATGATGAGCATGCATCGCGGCGGCTGGTTGAGCTACGTCCGGATAACGGTGAGCTTGCAAATGACCCAAAAGCAAGCCTTCACCATACATGCCCGCGGTTGCCTGATGGACGTCTGGCTGTGAACCGGCATAGTAAGCAGCTGCATTATTATGAGCAGCCTGATACTGTAATTGATTGAAATTATGCAACTCATTAGAAGGTGTTCTGTACTTTAGCTGTACTGCAGTTTCATAATCGGGTGCAGGCCTATATGTAGGAAGCATAGCTTTTAGACGTTCCCTTTCATGAGCATCGACAGATAATATGTGACCGCTAGCGTTATTGTTGCTGTTTGTGTGGCTTAAAAAACTGGAACTGCTATGTAAATTATTGTTATTGCTTAAGTCCTGGCAAGAGCTACTCTGCAGACGGGTATCCAAATTTTTATCTGATATATGCTGAGATGACGAAACATAGTCGTGGGAGTATTCCTAAAGTGAATAAAAAATAAGTGATGTTGAACTTTTAAAGCACATGTAACTTACTTTACTCAGCCAATTTTGCCCCAAGGGACTGCTCGTTGTTGCTCCTAATCCTATACCACCGCCGCCGGCTACGCGTCCTACATGCATTACGCTACCGTTTACACCATTGCTGTCGTGAGTTCCACGTCCACTGCTACCACCTCCGGACTGATGGCTAGCGGTCAAAGATATATTGGAAGACATTAAAGCGGAACTGTGAGGATTCATCATTTGCGATGGCGCTACTGACATATACTCCTGCCCCTGTTGAGTTTGATAATGATTACCAATAGATACCGTATTGGTCGAAGATCCCGAAGTATAGATGGCACGTTGTTCCAACAACAAGTCTTCACGGGAATCGGTTAAATCATATCCACTAAAAGACGTTGAATTTAAAGTATCCCCTCCAAGACCGCTTAGTGAAATACCATTTGCACTCTCAACTTCGCCCATACTTGGCGAATCTTCATCGATATAACGCTTAAAAAATTTATGCTGGGTTATGCAAAGTTTCCAAAAGTAACGAGCAGTATCGGCTTCAGAGAATATAAAAGAGCCGACAAACAAAGACCCGTCCGCCTTATTCTGCTCGATGCGTATAGTGCGTTTATCTATAGTTACTGTATGAAAGTCTTTCCAAGGGAAATATTGTCTGCCGTTTTCAGCACTAACTACCATACCATTAATTGCTAAACCCAAAGTTAGATCATTGCCTAAATTATCCTTGGCTTGAAAACGTTCTTCACCGTAACCCTCTAGCTGCTGACAGCACTGTATGTACATTTCTTCTGCTTGCGATGTAGTTAGGCGTTGTATGCCCGAATGTTGCTGCAAGACTTCAAGTATGAGACTGTCAAGTAGATTATCGTCGTTTGCTAAACCTAAAACAATAATTATAGAGAATGAATAACGTCATAAATATGCGTGATAATGAATCACAACTACACAGTGAATAATCTTCATAAATGCTTTTCACTTTTCTATGCTTAAAGAAAAAAAAAAACAAAAAAAGTAAATGTTTACAAAATCCACATTTCAAAGATGTAAATGCTTACCTTGAAGATTTTTTGGTAAGACCAACGATTTCTTCAAATAATCCTTGCTTTGTTTGTCGCTTTGATAACTATCGTATTCAGCTTGACGACAGTAAAGTGCCAACAGTATTGCGGTACGTATATCGCAAGCAATTTTACCCTCATAAATATCATTTTTCAATTGTAGAAAATAATAGTAACGCGTCACTTCATCACTTAAGTGTCTTACGCCTGTTGTTACATAATGGCGAACCCGTAAAAAGATTTTTGTACCGGCTGCATACTTTTCCAATTGACGACTCAAAGACCGCTCCAAATCAACCCATTTCAGTTCATTCTCTTTTCCTTTAACAACATAACGCAAGCCAAAGAATTCAGGCTGTTGTATTAGCAGACGTTGACACACATTATCAAGACATTCTTGACCTTTACTTTCCGACGATATCGTGCAATCGACAGTGGTGCTGGTATCTGTTAAAAAAAGATTCAATTTCCCATATTTAAAACAAACATTAATTCAAGCTAACTTATAACGATATGCCACCGCTTGAAATCATATATAGAATAAATTTTTGATTTCTTTTTTAAACTGTTGCATAATTTAACCTAGCATTAAATTCGTATACTCCAGCCTTACTATCATTAATCCAATGCCTTACTTCATACAACTAATAGTTTAACCTAACCTAAATCATTTTCATTACCTCAAATTGTCTGGCATTGCATTCGCAGACATAACCTTAAACATCTTAATTTTGTTTCATGAAAATTTCTAGACATCTTGTTTTATGATCCTACAAACAAAGTAAACTTATTGTACGTACAGTTTTTATACTTTCCCGCAGCTTAGCCTGTTTCTATTTACATTTCTATGCAACACACAACGTTGCATAACCTCAAATATAACCTCAAAATAAGTTCGTGTATTGAAAGTCCGGTCCGTCCAATCCGGCGTTCATCCTTGAGCCACGACATGTCGGTGTATCAAATTTCAAAAATATATCTCAAAAATGGCGGCTTGTAGCTTAAACATAAGAAAACAAGGCAAACACATGGACAGACGGACGGACAAGCGTAGGACGATTTCCTTAATCGATTGATATAAAAGAAAAAGTTACATACACGCGCACGAACTTAATATACCTTTGTATAATATGTGGTGTAAAACTATTCAATAAAACAACTTTCGGATTGGACCTCGTATCTGTTTGCAAAGACCGCAAATTCCACATCGAGAAATACGAAATGATAATAAACTGAAATAAACCACTTATTACAAACGTTAAACGTAAAGCAACGTTTAGAGAAAGACATCAAAACGCCAGCTGTCATTCATTATGAATACAAATGATCAGTTAATGAATGCAAGGGAGGGTGATGGCATGAGGTAGAAAATACGGTCTTATTTATTTTATTGTCTTATTAAATGATAAAACAAATAATTCTGCTGTGCTTTTCAGTCATTTTTCAAACATAAAAGTATTTAAAAACAAATAAAGAAAAGAAGATAAATAAATAAATATAAAATTTAAAACATTTTCGGATATGCATACACAGCTACTATATATACTTTTTCTAAAACAATATGTGAGTTATAGAAATTGCGGAAATTGCGTAAGTTGTGCCAAGAAAAGTATAAAAACAGATTTAATATATTTTCTAATAGTTTTTCTATCCATCATCGAAAGATGGCTAGTTGATCAAGACGCTTGCAACACCCAGAAAGAAACTCCAATCGCCCTACGATGTAGCATGTATATTCTTGATTAGCATTTCATTCTGAATCAAACTCAACACTAGATATACGGCATCCATAAATACAAGGGATTTTTAATTTTAAAAATATGGCATGAGGAAGATATCGACTTTAGTTCTTATATATATATCTATATATATATATTCTTATATATATAGTAGACTTCCATATCTAATCTTTTTTTCTGCGACGCGCCCCCTTTGCTATATTGATGCAAATGTGATGTTGTAGAACTATTTGTACGAAATTATCGTCAACTTGACTGGTAATTTCGGACTGTGAATGATCAGAGTTGCAATAATGACTTTAGTTAGGTGAATTTGGTTTGAGCGAGTAAAAATAGAAAGTTAATTGCGGACGTGTTAGTGAACCGATGAGAACCATTCATGGACTGAACACTATTATTATTACTAATTGCGTGGACAAACCCTACCGCGATCTAAAAGATTTATTGTACTTGGTCTCCAGATTTAGGACTTTTATGTATCCCGCAACCTTCCTTGGATTGAAGCACCATACCCTGTCCAGCGTTGCAAAATGGTTGCCAAACACATTGTGTCTGCAGATAGCCTTAGAATATGGTTGGACGTCTCTGCCGCCCCTTGACAAAATATGCTTGAATCGGACATATTCAGATGGTACATGAGGAAATTGCGACCCGTGCAGAAGCCCGTAACTAAACGTAGATCGCTTCTTCTTAGTTCCAGTAGTTTATGTGCAATACTGGAAGATTTTATCAATTTGTTTGCCTGCCGTTGTCCTGCGCATTGCTTTCGACGACAACCTGTTTTCTTCTGTGCCCATTGCAACATCAACTTGTGGGTATAGCTTCTTCGTACGCCACAGAAAGGTTCAGGACCTGCCTTAATCCCTCGGGCTTCCTCGTGACTAGACAGTCGGCCCTTTCGTTGCCCTCAACACACGAATGGCTGCGGAACCGTGTTAGGTGCACATCATTGCGCCTAGCTCATTCAGCGTTTGAAGGCCGTCCAAAGCACGTCTAGATGGTATCATTCGCCACATTGGTGACTTTAAAATGGCTTGACTGTCGGAGTAAATGCAGATCCGCTGTCTCCTGCATTGTCTTCTTAAGCATTCAGGGGCACATGCGGAGATTCCGTAAACTTCTGCTTGAAATATGGAGTGACTATGTCCCATCGATATGGCCTTTTGAAAACCCCAGGCCTACTTTTAGCATTTTCCAATTTTCTTCCCTCCCAGGGTTCAAAAGCTTGCCCACCGCAACACGCTCCCGTCGGTATCGTCCCTCTGAACCGATAGGAACAGCACAAGTTTCCATTACAACACACATTACAGTACAAGTTCATTGATTGAACATGAAAGTGATCCTAGTGAACATCTGGATCATAGATTTTCAAAAATATCTTCATATGATTGAAAGTTGTAGATAAAAATATGAACAAATTGTCGGTTGTTTTAGTTTCTTCTGCACTGTGGGCGGGTCCGTGAGTAGATCAATCTTAATCAAGGAAAATTTGTGCTAAATTTCCGCTCTCAAGCAAAGTGAAGCCAGCAAATGATCTTCTTGGACTGGGAATATTTCCCGATTGCGGCATGTTCTCCACACCTGCCCACTTTCGATGAGCACTGGCTCAGATCGATGCAGTCATATTCAACAGATTAGGACTTGTGCAAAGTTCATCTGGAAACCACGAAATGGAAACTTCATCAGGTTCATAAGGACATGCAAAAATTCGTTGACGACTATTTCATCTCGGAACAGTGAAGTAGCCACTGCGAGGGTATCCGTAAGTTACCTGATAAACGGCAAAAGACCATAGATAATGATGGTGGCTACTTCGATTATTAAGTTCTCTAACAAGTATGGTTCCAATAAGTTTGACTTTTATCAAAAATTATCGAGAATTTATCTCTAGTGCTAGCAAACTGTGTAATTCTTTTTTTTTTTTTAAATATTTCTCGTGATTTCTAATTTTCATTTTAAATTGGAGTGGCTATATACTGCCCAAGCAGGCACCAGATACCAAATTTCCAAAATACTTTTTAAGTAGTTTCCGCTAAGTGCTGCCTTTTCATTTTTTATCATTCCCAGAAATTTTTTTGGTAAATTCCGACACCGATGGCTGGAAGCATTGAAAATGATTATTTGATTTTATTATTTTTGCCAACATTTTGGAATTTCTGCTTTAAGCTAAAGACCGATTTAGTAATCATAAGCGCATGCAGTAAATGCAATAACCCCGCACGCGTTGAAAATGGTGTTAAATGTGTTGATGCTCGGTGAAAATATTTCCACTCTGCATCAAATTATTGCGGCCTACGTCAGCCAAGTTTAAATGTAATAAACACCAATAAATATCTCAAAATGTTTATGTGATGCTTGTATGATGTACACACACAACATTGACTTTGTTATAAAGAAATTGTAAGACATGGTAAAAAACAAAAAAAAACAAAAACAGAAATTGCTTACGTGAGTACGCAAACATGTGAGAAAATTAAATTCAGTCGAGACCGAATCTTTTATACTCATCACCGTTTAACCCAAAAAAAAATACAAAAGTAAAAGAACAAAATTCTTATACTGCATACTATGGAGTGGGCACAATTGATTTCTTCTATTTTGAAAACAAAAGTTTTTGCCGTAGAGGCATGTGGGCTTTGTAAAGTTTAGGTCAATTCCAAAATTCTTTTGCAAATTTGCAGGCGATATCTTCATTTTTGGCAACGGGAGACTGTTCACCACAAATACTACAATGTTGCACAAACAGACAGATGGACAGGCGAACAGACGGAAATATTTAGGTGCATTCCAAATTTGAAACTGACCAAGGCATTGCATACCGAAGTTTTGTAAACTTGTTTCTGCTCGTTGTAGGCATGGCCAATTTTCTCCATTTTTGTGCACAAATTCTACAGCATCGACCATAGAAAATGCGTTTGTACATTTATTTGCAATAATTTAAGAGTAAAGAGCAAAAAGACAAATTTCTCATTCAAAAGAGAGGTGTTTTCAGTTCACTTGGTGCTGTCCGCATGTCCTGCATGCAGAAACTTCCAATATTTATGCTAAATTGGATGTCGATAGCTTCAACTTTGCGCCCAGGAGAATGTTTACAATAGACATTACACAGACTGACAGACAGACAGAAAGACATGGTTAAATCGATTTAGAATTTGATGCTGATCAAGAATATATATACTTTTTGGGGTCTTTGATGCGTCCTTCTGTTCGTTGCGAACGTTTTGACAAAATGAATATACCCCCCATCCTTCGGTGATGGGTATAATAAATTGAATTCATCGCTCACCAAACATGAAATTGAAAGTAAGACGTTACGAGGAAAGTTACAATGAATGGATGAGTGAGATGTTTAAATATCACAAAAGATATGAAGAGATCGTGGGGGAAAAATATTAATTTCCACAACTGAATGTCTCTTACGCCAGTTGAAATCGGGAGTTATACAACAAAAATTGCATAAGTATGCAGATATAGCAAAAAAAATAATTGTTGTGATCAGGACTGAACTACCAATTATAACAAAGCCCAAAGGAAGAAAGGAGTAAAAAGACCAATCAAGACAAAAGACAGATCATCGATTGTCAGAATGAAAACGAAGGTGATGCAGAAGACAAGTCTACCATTGCAAAATCTTTACTTGAAGAGTATGATATTTGTGCTCTGAAAAAATTACACCTAAGAACTAAAATAACGAATTATACCACTAACTATATAGATATGGATCTTATTCAAATTCAGATGCTTAGTATTAATAAGAGCTGAATCATAGGAGCTGTAAGATCTTATGGGGTAACTAGACGGGGTAAGGCCGGCCTTATAGTATTATTATCGAAATTGTTGTTGTATATTTTCCAAAAATCCTTGCTCTTGGCGAAAGGGTATATCAGTTGCTAGTCATAAGAGAAAAGCTTGTATAACTTTCGTGACTTTCCGTTAACTTTGGTATTCCGAAGGAGTAATCACAATAGAAACGATATTAATTTTATTATAAAACAAGCCCGTTAAGTCAAGAGAACCAACAACAGAACAAGTACTCATGACTTCCTTGTGCTGCTGGTCAGAATTCGAACTTCAGTGCAGGCAGAGTGTAGAATCGAGTGGAGGTGCAGTGATGTTTCAAATGTAAAGGCTTCAACCGCTTGACTAATATTAAGATTGTCTTGAAGAGTGTCAATGATATTTACAAGTCCCTGTCATTAAGCCAATTGAATGCTCAAAACTTTAATAAAGTGTAAATCTATTATTATATATAACTAGCTTCGGTTCTGTGCACAATTAAAACGAGAATTAAGTTGGAAATTGGTCAATGAATTTATCTATGGATCTATGAATTTATGAATTTCAGTCAAGTACAATACGATAGGAGCGGGTCTTCGCGAAGAAATTGAGGTTTTGGTTATTATGTTAAGAAAGGTCGAGGTGTTTCTGCCTACAAATGGCTTGGCATCTTGCGAATATATGATTCCAATAACAATCATAATATGATTGATATTTTCCATGATCTACATGAATTTTCAATGTCTTATGAAAAAAATCTCTTTGTGGTGACTCTGATATTAATCTTCATTTAAATTATTTTCGTGCTAACTAATTACGCGATTGACTAATAGTACCGCTTGGTTCAGAACTAATCAACTCGTTTTGCTTCCAAATATAACCAGTCGATCTCTCTTCGATTTCTTATATGCTTTCGATGATTTTTTAATGTTTTGCACTTTGGGAGCCCCTTCTGATCATGAAATATAGTTTATTGCGTACAATAATAGATAATAAATAAAAAATGCAACCTTGACTGAGCGGTACATTTGACCTTGCTTATCTATCTACGATACCAATGGCAAGTGCAGAGATCGAAAGTGTTAATGGTGTTCCTAACATTTCTAGAAAACTGTGACGATCATTTTCCTATATTGCCATTGAAACCAAATTAAAAGTGAGAAGAACTAAATGTGCCAATATTCTATTCGTACCTCTCCCAGTGTTACCTTGATTATATTTTTAAAAATAAAGTTAGTCTGCCCAAAAACAAGTGTGTGTTTAACAAAAGTCAATATATCTCAACTGTCGTTGAGAATTTTCAAATTAGATTTGGATTCAGACTTAAATGTAAAAAACCATATCTTTATTATCTATATTATTAATATATACGCTCTAGGCCAACTGACTTATGTTGCACCCAAAAGACCTATGAATTTCATTTAACCAAAACATAGATGACATCTTCATGATCGCTCTTCGCTAACGGTCTAAAAGTATGTAAGATCCTACCTAATAAAGTAAAATCGTTGTTTGTTGGTTTAAAGAGTAACCCACTGTAACAGCCTAAAAATTAGGTTTTTTAACAATTTTTTTGGTATAGTCAGGAAGGTAGATGAACAATAAAATGTTAGGAGGTTGTTAACTGCATCTTGAAGTACTAAAGAAGAAAAGGATATGTTAGAAACATATTAAGAAATGGCAACACTGCAACCAATCGTTGGGGTTATTCTTCGTTTAAGAGGCACTCCGGCACGAATCATAACTGGCCCGAATTTCAACTACAAAAAAAAACAATTAAACTCATCCATATATCTACAGAAATATGTAGAGATGTGCAATTGAAAAAAATGGAAATTGTTTGAGTTGTGGTGCATACCATTCGGAAAAATTGTGCTTCGGGAAAAACGCCATTAAAATTTGAGAATATGTCATGGACATGATTTGCTACTATAAAAAATTTTTCTTTTTTCTTTCTATTTGTCCGCAATTCCAGGATCATAAAATAGGCCTTCCAAATTCCAATACTTCTCCCCATCTCTTTCCTGGATGATTTGCTACAATGTGGCTCTTTTGCTGCAAAAGAGACCAACGAAGACTCAGCTCCCTTAATCCGGTTGGCCTCGGTTTCAAGACAAAAAATGGTACGATTCAGTGCAAATGTCCATCTGCAATATTTGCATTTATGGTAAAAGATTAGTTAGGCCATTCTGGAAATTACACGCAGCAACGTCTGTCGCCGTGTCCACCACGGAAATTGCCGAACTTCGAGTAAAAAATTGTTTGCGACTGTTGAATTTTTTCCAACGCATTCTAAAGGTTCTCAGGCATCCATTAAGCAGGAAAAAAAAGGTTTTTTGAAAATTTACAGTGGTTTACCACCTTAAACAAAGAATTTATTATACTTTTTGATTCTAATCAAAATTAAGTTTGTATTGTTATTACTTGATTCTTTACTACTTTATATACATACATACGTACTGTTTGCAGCTATCGGACTGTTTTAGTATTTGCGCTTAATACTGCTATTAAAATCTTTCTCAAGTGTTGTATATAATATCTCTCGAAATGCTGTTAATTGACTGAACTATAAAAAACCTATAGTCTTATAAGGTCGGCGAATTATTATTATAAATCAAATTAAATTAAATTAAGAGAAGAAAATGAACAATTCCAACTTTGACTTCACATGCATTTAGATCTACTCAATCTTAGCTCTTTATTATCATTTTTAATTAGGTGGCACATACGAAGCACACTATGTTGCGAAAAAGATTTTTTCATTTAAAAGTTTTCGTTTTTGTACGCTCTGTCAAAGGGTAAGGGTGTGTTGATTTCGTCAGAACGTGGCATATGCAATGTTGATTGATGTTGATAAAATCCAAATACTATGTAGACATGTTTATCCGTCCCCCTGTTCGTGATAAATATACCTGAAAATTTAAATGTCGACTTAAAAATTGCAAAGGCGTTCGAACTTATTTCGACGAAACTTGTTTTTTTTGCTTATTTATTTATTACCCCTATATTTTATAAATAAATTACAAAATATGGTTAAAATACGTCAGATAATTAGATCATATGCGGCTGTAGATGTTATAAGCGACAAAGATGTTCTGAGGTGTTCCGAGGTTAAAAGATTAAACATATAATTAAAGGAATATCGAAATAAGCAAGAAAGATGTATTCGGCTGGAGCCGAGTGTAGCATACCCACCACCAATAAAATATTTGGCGACCCATGCTTTTATTTATTGTCATAAAAAAAGTGAATGGGATAAAATGTTGTCTTTCATCTCTGCCTTCATAAAACGGTATTAACAAAAATTAATCTATCACGTCATGACGCCCATCACAATTAATTTATAATTAGCTTTTTGAATTCTACCCTCCAAGTCCTTTTATGCGATATCCACGTCAAGGGTATTGTAACGAAAAATCTACCACATTTTATGTGCGATAAATGGAGGAATACACAAAATAGTTTTAAAAATTCTGTCCAGTTTACCTTATGATTAATACCCATAAAACCTCAAAAAAGTGAAAAAAACTTTGTGTGGGCATGCCCGATTTTTTCCATTTTTGGCCATAAAGAGTGGAGTTTTTCGTTCAGTAGATGTGGAAAATTGCAACCTTCTGTCTTTTGTTATTTGTGAGTAACAAGCAAAAGCCCCCAAAATTTTGTTTAGAAAAACGTAGTTGCGTTCAATTTACGCTTCACTGCGCCCTGCGCTCTGACTGATTTGGCCCATTTTCAGTATCAACCAGCGTGCGAAGGCTTTCAATGTTTCTACCAAATTTGAAGTCGATAGGTTCAGTTTAGGAATATACATTCTTTGTGGGGTCTCTGGAGCTTCCTTCCGGAGGTTGAAAGCGTTGCGACAAAATGAATATAGCCCTCAGTCTTCGGTGGCGGGTTAGAATCATCCAATGTCTGTGTAGGTAAAACAAACTGGTGCTCGAAAGAAATCTTGTTCATCACTCTTCTCACATATACAATTTTTGATATTTGAACATGTTACATTAAAGTAGCTACCTTTCTATCAGCTAATATCAAAAAATATCTTTCATTCATTCCATATTCACTTATGTATAAATACTGAGTTTAAAACAAAGTCCCATCAATCAGAGAATATATAAGAAAATCGGCTTTTTTTAAACATATAATTTCTCACACATTGCTTCACTGTGTTAAGAGTCTTCTGAGAGATTTACTTTTTTAGTCAGGTGATTAATGATGATGATCATGATGATGATGATGGTCATAGTTATTGATGTGCGAGTGAGTACGATTAACGGAAGCGACATTCAACATTTTTGCATCTGCCATTGTATATTCAATCACTTTCGACGTTATGAGCAAAAAATATATGGTATAACAGAAAAATCCATATGAATAAACATTTTTTCTTTTTCTTGCTTTTCGAACGTGTCGGTAAAATCTGTTGGCTTCGTTTCGGTACTTTACAACTGTAAAGCGGCGTTTGCGCATTCATGCGATAGGAATTTTTTTCTCTTTTTTTGTTGTTGTACTTTGCTATTTCGCTATAAATGCGACACGACACCAACTTGTGTCAATAATATACACACAGATACGTAGATATTTCAAGCCAACAATGGTGTTGCTATATTATGGAGTACATAGACAAGAAAAAGATGAAGAAAAAAACGTCAACGCACTTGCACTTTTCGAATATGCCCATATATACAAACACAACTGCATACGTTAACGACTGCGTAGACAATGCCAATAAAAGCAAAATTCCAAGATAAAAAAGTTATGCCTTATAAAAATGAATTCCTACTCACACACACACTTTTAACTTTTTTTTATGCAAACATGACTCCCGCATAACGAAATAAACGCGCTCGTATACACACACAGCTTTATTTTTTTGCTTACAGTAGTTTATCCACTTTTAAAGTTAGGGAAACTTTAGGAGACTACAGTACTTCTTACCCAATAAATGATGCACCGAGATGACAAATAGGCTCTTTGAAGTCACATTATATTGACGATACTTTTTAAGAAATTTTAGGGGCATTTTTGTTACAACTTGTTTACACTTTTTTTCAATTAAGACCAAATTTTTGTTTTTTTCTTAAAATTTATCTTTTCTTTTTTACTTTAAAGAGCATTCCTCCATGTGCATGGCTCCACAAAAACTATTTAATCAGCAAAGCTAAGCGCTTGAATATTTGTGGAACAAATTACACAATTTTCTTCTTTCAACTTTTCTTGACTTCACCACTGCGAAATTTTTCTTCTTTTCTGTGAATACATTTTCTATAGAAAAGCACTTGAAATTCTACATTTAATTTTTCTTAATGCAAACTGAAGAAAAGAATGTAAAATAATAATAATAAAAAAAAAAAACTAAAGAAAAATTTGTTGCAAGTATAAAAAACAGAAAAAAGTTTCACTTCGTCAATTTTAATGTAAAAATGTCAGTTTTTTCTCTTACTACAATGTTGATGAAAAAGGTAGGCAAGCAAAAGCAAATAGAAAAATACCAATCAGGGTTGCTTTCGTTAAAATCGTTTTTAATGTTAACAAAGAGCTTCGCTTTAGCAGCTGTTTGCTGATTTCAATTTATAATAAATCAATTGCAAATTGATTTCTATTTAAAAGTTGAATATGTGGCTTGTTGTAGACAATTTGGTGTTTTAATTTAATTAATAGTACACTGCAGAAATAGAAAACTGTTCTATGGCTTCTGTTAATTAAAATGCATAATATATACATATAATAAATAAAAAAATGCATTTTTTTCCTACACTAGTTAATTATCTTAAGCCCTTCTGCGTGTACCACAAATGATGTGGGATATAAAAATTGAATCATTTAAGTGGTTTAACCTATTGAGTACATTGGTACTTTACAGAATAAGCTCCATACTTCAAGTCTTAGATTAATTTGTACCCAGCTCATGGAAATTGTAGAAGAACGTTATCTATATGTACATATGAATAAATAAATAAACAAAGGAAGTATTACGAAAGGTATTTTGAATGGTAAGAACCGATAAAGATACATTAGTGTTATATTTTAAGTTTAATCATGCGACTCAATCTCAAATTCAATGAGATATGTTTTTTTTTTTATTTATTTATTTATACATGAAATTCAGATAAAATAAATTAACAGCTCAAGTCTCTTCCGAATATTATTAGTAACTCTTGCAAAGCATTTAAAGAAAAATGGAAAGAAAAGGAGAAAGAACATGTAAACATCTAGTACAGAGAGCGGTAGTCGATGTAAAGCCGGGTTGAGTGTGAACGCCTAAGCCGTTGCAATCATGCAACAATGCTTGGCGATCGATAATAGTGAAAAACTGTAATTCTATTTTCTCAGTTCGTCGTTGTTAACATCTATGATGAACTGTGAATTATATTATATAATGTAATAAGGTAGAGGATTTAGATTCTAATACGAATTACTTGAGTAGCCGAGTAGGCAAAGCGTCGCGACTTAACCCATCAGTGGTGTCGCGGGTTCAAATCTCAAGTATGATAGAGTTTTTTCAACACACTCGTGCGAGTAAATAAATAAAAATTAAACATGTAAAAAAATTAAACATTTTTGAACATTTGAAAAATAGTTAATATTTAAGCAAGTAGGAAAATTTATTTACTTGGATTGCCCTGTTGTGTAAGAATAATACAATCAGCTGATTTGATTTTGAAGCAACTTGGGCACCTTTACTTTTAAAGTTTTATTAAGCTTACCTTTCTAGCAGAATGGAGAGTTGACAACATTTGTTTTCAAGAGATAAATAGAGAAGGTGCAAGAGAGAGGCAGAGATAGAGAGAAGCTTTAGAGAATTTAGCTAACAAAACAAAATAAAATAAGAAAATAAATAACATCACAATCATAAAACAAGCAGAAATTATTTTAGTTACAATTTTTTTGTGCGAAAGTCAAGTAATAAACAAAAAGTAAGAAGGCAACAACAGTACAAAAGTGCAATAATAGAAAGTAAATCTATTATAATATAATTTTGTTCAAAATAACAAAAAGCAAAGCAAAGTGAAATTTACACATTAGACAAAAGGAAAAATATTAAAGAAAATATTTATAATACAAAGTTTGTTTTTGGATCCAGAAGTGTTTAAAAGCAAAATTCTATAATAATGGCTGAAGAATATAAAATGAATTTCAACCAAGATTTTACGTAAGTTGACGAAAAATTGAAAGGAAACTTTAAAAAAAAAAATAGATAAAAATATAATTTGATTTTGGAAAACCTTGAAAAAGTGAATGAAAAAATAACAACAAAAAATTCACATACAATATGTAAGAAGGTCATTTAATTACTTACAATAAGGAATAATCAAGTGGAATGAGAAGTGAAGTAAAGTAATTCAAAATAGAAGAGAGCAACACTGCCCTAGCAACACAGACTTTTTTATTTATCATTTTAAGTTTTACTACTTTGTTGTTATGTTTACGAAGAGGCGGGCGTTGATTGCTTACATATACGTAACTGTTAAAATTAGTAAATGTAAACAAAGGGAGAGTTCCATGTTATTTTGTCGAATAAATTGTACACAAATAATTTTGTTTACTTTCAAAACAACAAAAAAAAACATAATTTTCTAACAACTATGTAGAAGTGCTGCTTATATTTCTCTAAAACAGATGTTTTTGCATTGTTCCTCTCTTTCAATATTTCACTTTGAATACTTGAGCTCCTCACACTTTTTATGGGATTAGCGTGGGTTGTTAGGTCTTATACCCTACATAACTATTACTATTGATGCTACTACTCAGCCGGATTTGAGGTAGATCCCGGCTGTTATTAAACTACTTAACTGAAGGCAGTTTTCTGAGTCCATTTAAGCGTGTCTTTCCTTGCCTTCGCACGTTAACGCGTGTGCACGTATTCTTGTATCGGATTTTATCTTCAACCTTCAGTTTGGTGAGAGTTGGTATACTCTTATAAATATCTTGACTCAAGGATAAACACTATTGAGAATGGATTGGATAGGATTATATTTACGAACGCGCACCGTATAAAGCTCAATGTAATAAAAGTTTTTATGTGAAATTGTAATATTTACTATTTCGCGACAGGAATCACTAGAAAACATTCTCTCGACTCTTATCTACTAAGTAAATAGAGTAGATATAGATCGTATAGGGTAATTTTTGGTATTCCTCCCATACAACACATCTTATAAAAACAAGGTTTATTTTTTGTCATTTTATGGTGAGCATAGTTAAAGTTGGTTCACTTCGGTTCCCTTTTGTGGGAGGATTACCATAAAAAGTAAGTATTTGCAGGGTGACGTAGTGTAATTTTTGATATTTTATAATGAAAATAGGTAAGTGTTCTATTAGACGGAATAGTGTAGGGTATATAAAGCACGGCTTGCCCGCCTGTAACACTTTAACTTGTTTGTGATTGTACTGTGATTATAATGAAAAAGTGTTCTTGATTTTTCGTAAACATTTCTTTACCTACTTTTGATTTTATTTAGTAAGATATATAAGTATGTGCACTCCGCTTTAAAAAGCTCCTGATCAGAAGGAAAGCCGGACATATAGAGTAACTGATAAGTCCGAATTTTCAAAATATTTCCCTCAGTAGATATTTGACGATTCCATATAAAAAAATGATCGGTTTATCGGGACGCCCACGCTTTGTTTATTCGAGTCCTATGTTATATGTTTATTCCGTCTATCCGTCCTGTTTTCTTCTGCTCAACCTACAGACCACAATTGTTGACATAATGTCATGAAATTTGGTGCACTAACGTGTTTTGACACAAGGATGACCGCCACTGAAAATAGTTCAAATTGGAAAACTTTTTCGAGCCCTTCTCATATAAAGTCTTATTTTGAAAAGTGTTTATGTGAATAGCTGGAGTATGGTGTAGAGTATTTACTGGTGAACTGTGGCCGCCCCATAGCGTTTTTATTTATTTTATTATTAACTGTTACTGACTGTATGTGTGTGTAACTTAGCTTATATTTTGATTAGATAGCTTAAGAAAGCGTTCAAACGTTTGCATTTTAAAAATCAAGCATTGATCTTAATCTTCCAATTCATAGATGGAATTAAGGCTTTACCTGCCCGAGGGCAGCTAACACTACTTTTGAAATTGGTGTGAATGCATTTGTAACACGTAAATATGTGAATGTGTGTAGATGAATACAATGAATGAGATAAGTATAAACTTTTTGATTTCTTGAAGCGTTCAAATTTCATCAGAGTACTTAATATAGGGTGAAACAAAGTGAATAAGCAAAGTAAACATTAATGAAAAAAAAATCTGTATATTAAGAAGATTATTATGTACGTTAAGATAACATTACACATTATATATATATATACATATTAAGAGCTGTATATACAAATAATTGATTTTATAAGTAAATGAAGTGAAAAAGTGAAAAGCTTTATCTTGTACCGAGATGTGAGTACAAAAGCAAGCACAATTGCCCATAAAGCGAAACAGAGATGAACAATACGTTACGTTAGATAGTGATTTTGTGTGTTTTTTACTATTAATGGGTAACTTCCTCTCATCTTTCAACTCTCATATACCATAACAATATTTAGTTTTTCTCATACGAAGCTCTCTTCACATTTTATGTTATTTATGTACTTGATTTTTCTTGTTTATTAGATACAATGTTTTTGTTTTTGTTTTCTTTGGTATTTGGTATTTTTATTCATCGCATTAGATATGTTAGATACAAATGTAAATAAATAAATATTTTTGGTTTTATTTGCAAACATGTTTGTACGAACTGCAATAACACTTAATTACTTTTTAAAATTAATTGTTAAACTAAAATGATGTCATTATTGAAAATAAAATATAAGAACTTTTTTTTTTGTTTTTTTTTTTAAATCAATTGATTTCTGTTTTCAATATAATTGAAATTTTTTTTTTCTTTACATTAACTTTTTTATATTAAGAAATAAAAGGTATTTATAAATTTATTCAAAGGAGAAGAAGCAAATTAAATTAAATAATTTTTGATAAGAAAAGACAAACGAAAAGTAACTGTTGCTGCTTATCGTCAAAAAAAAAAATTTGAATAACGCTGGTGTTGGCCAAAATGCTTTCAAAACAATGCGGAGTTAAAGTTTGTGTCTGTGTTCAACAGTGAATGATAGACAAATAGTTAGAATCGGGCAGATAAAAAGATTTAAAGATCACAAGGTTTTGAGGAATATATAACATTGGGTGAACTTTTCATAGGCAAGATAAGTAGAGAGAGACAGGCGAGAGTGAGAGTGAAAGAGAATTTTCGCGTTAGTCCTGAACGTGTTAATAGGTCAATTTGATCACTTGTCTATTAATTGGTTCGGGGAAAATATACATTCATAAGTAAAAGGTGCAGGTATTCTAGCTGGCGTTTAGGTTCCCCATAACATCTTCGTTATGGACCTCTATTCTTGGTATATGGAAACTTTTCAACAATTTCTCCACCAATTTTTTTGTCTTTAATAGTTCGAACAAAGAACAAAGAAAAAATGTTTGATATCCGCCAGTATGTTTTATTTAATAACGAGTAGGAATGTATGTGCCGACCTTTAGATATTCAGTCATTCACTCATTTTCTAAATTGTACATCAAAACCTGACACACACAATTGACACATCAACTAACGTGGTTTAAATTTGTCTTTTTACCGATTTTGTTATTTTTCATTTGTTTCCCTCCAAATAAACCATAAATAAAACTTTATCGCCATTAAAATCGTATGCTTTGCGTTCTAAAAAATAGATCTACGTTAACGAAATTCTCCATAGTTGATTTATGAAGGACCAAATTTTAATTTATAAGATTTTAAAAATGATTCCCTTTTGGTATTTAAAGGCTTATGTGGGTTGGGATGCAAAAAATAGAACTACGTAGTCCCAATAAGTTAAGGTTGCTTTTTATGTTAACTTTTATTATTATGAACGAGTTTTCATCGAGAAGTATTGAAAATTAGGTTTCTCACCATATAAACATTCAGTTTCTTGGAACGGTTATATGGCAAATCATCCAAAGAGTTACCACATCCGATCCAAAGCTTTTACAATGCCAAAATACTGTTACTAAGCGGTTTTTATAGCAAAATTCTGAAAGTGAGGCTATTTTTTCATATAACAAATCAAAATAGGGTGTCATGTGGGAAGTGACCGAAAAAGTGCTCCAATTCAAATTGTTTTCAATAACGTTCGTACTTGGGCCAAAACACTTTAGGCTATCAAATTTCATCAAGATATCTCGAAAATTGCGGCCTGTAGGTTGAATACAATGGGCAGGAATTAGGCGGACAACGAGACGGACAAGCTTCGATCGATTTACAAAATGATTTTTTCCCAAGTCCTCAAGTGTTGCGAAAATCTGCATAAGCTTATTGTGCCTAGTAACATTAGTGGTCAGTCAGGGGAGATTTCCAAATAATGACCCCATTACTACAGCCAATAAACAGTCATCTGAAGGAGCTGTGTGCTTCAATTGCCTAAAAAGGATATGAGATAATACTTTGAAGGCATCTTCGTGATATATGTTTGTATAGCTCATATCCACTTGTGATGGCACGAAAGTTGCTGATAAAGCTGCCAGCAATCGGACAAATTATGACCCGCATACATAATTCTGGGCAAATAACTTTCTAATATCTCTACTCGTTTTTAAAACCACGCCTTAACTGATATCGCAAATAATAATAAGAACTTGAAACAACAACACAACAGTCACATCCGCAATTGGCCTTGTATAGGAGCGTAATTACAAAAAAAAAAAATAAAGAAAAAGTTTGGTAGCTCAAGTTTCCCGTAACGTTTGCAAATTTATTTTACGTATTGATATTAACTTATAACGGTATACATATCTGTGGAAATTTTGTAGCCCAAGCTACTTATTTATTCCATTGTTTACTTTATACATTGTCTGTTTATATCAATACTTAAAACAAAAATTGGTTTTATTAGTTTATTGTGCAGAGCACGTTTTGTCATAAAAACAAACTATTAATATCACGTGTTCGTATAAAAAAGAAAAAAATAGTATAAATACTCAATGAGAAAAAAGAAAAAAAATAAACAAAATGGAAAACAATGGAAAGGTTGTATAAATATAAATATTTACATTTAGTTATAAATGAATTTTAAATATACTCCATAGGCGCCACAATGTCTCTCTTCATTAGTAATACTTTGCTGTTTTGACAAATTGCTTTTCTTTTTCACTAAAACAATGATTCATTCATTCAATTTTTTTCGAAGATTTTGCTTTTGCTTGCAAAGCAATCATAGCTTTCGCGACCTCATTATGCATTCTTTTACTTATATAAACATAAGCGAATAATCGCACGACCTGTTTTTTTTTTTTGTTGTTTTTAACTCGTGTAGATTAAGGCAATCTTAAAAAGCAGGTTTTTGTCAAAATTAAAAAAAAAAAAAAAAAAACGAAAACAAAAACAAAAATAAAAAGTCAACCGTAACACATCCGTTGTAATGTTTGATAAGAACATGAGTAAAAATCAAAGTAAATTTCTAATGTTTGTTTGATTTTTGCAATATTTACTCACAAAAACGAAACACATTAACTTTGCTTTTTTTCTCTTTCTTTCTTTATTTTTTTTCTTTCTTTCAAGTGTGTGTATAACGATTGAACGTAGGTTGAATATTTGTTATTGAAAATACACATCTACATACAAAAAATTGTATTTCATCCCTAAAAATTATGCTGTAAATTTATTGCTTAATGCGTGTACATTCATTTTAAGCGTATAATTCTCATTCGTTTTATGTTTGATTTTATATAAGAGATGAATGTTTTTCAAGTTAAGGTCAGCTTTGCGCAGAGGCGATATCGTAACCAATGAGGTTCTACCGAGGTGCGATTATTGCTAGTTGAAAACTTTAACCAATACCCCGCCATGGGGACGTGCAATACCGTCCACTACGGCAATTTTTGAAGGCCCGAGAGGGCAGTAAATAATACATTTCAAGTAGCTTTAGAAAAAAAGTAGTACAATTTCAGTTGTTGCTGGGTGTTCATTAAGAGAAGACCAAGCTGCTCACAAAACTTCGTCTGAACGCGACAGATTGAGGTGTGGATAAGGGAAGTTGCATAAGTGGAAATATATAATGCGTTTGCACTTTTATTTTTAATACTTGTGTTACCTACCAAGAGGTTTTGTGACTGAGTGGTGGTGTCTTAGTTTTTTTTGCGATTATAATAAAAGTAAGTCAGTCGCGCAATACCGTGCCCTGCTAGCTGTGAAAAAGTAGCTTTGAAACTAGTTCAAAATAAAACAATTTTACTTATTCATTTTACATAATCGGATATACAAATTTGTTTCGCTACATATAAATTCTAATATGCACACACAAGGCAACACATTGCAAAAGCAGAACATTTCATTAGTCAAAATTTTAAAAAGAAATATTAAGTCTAAGCTCTCTACACTGAACGATTCAGTTCAGCTGAAGTTTTTTTTTGACGCAGATTAGATGTGAGCGAATGTAGCGCTTAGTCCTCGTGCCTCAAGAGGAACAAATTGAAAATGACTTGAGTGTGGAGGTTTTTCAGCGATCGACTTATGTCAGTTAAGTGAAAAACTTGGCTGATTATTTTTTTGTGATATATACAACAATAGCTGTTGGTTCAATTTCATATTCAAATGTTATATAGCGTTACAAGTACAAAAGGTAGACCGAATTGATATTCCCCCAATGCTTAGAGAAAGCTTATCGTAGGAGAAGAAGAATAAAAATTCTCTTCACTTGTCCTAGATCCTTTTTGGCTTTCTTTTGTTTTGTTACTTGAATATTAAGTCATGCGACCTTACTCGGCTTCAAGCGGCGCATATTATATTACTCGCTTTCTCGGCGACATGCACGCATGTTAACAATAAATTTTTTATCATTAAGCAAACTTTAGTATTTAATAAACAATTACCCATCTACTAAAGGCAGAAGCATTCAACATGAGGAGAAATTTGCCCATAGCTTACGAATCATATTAAAAATAGCGATGCTACCTGTTGGCATTATAACATATAACTGTAGTTAGTATTGAAATTAATTTCTTTCCAGTCGTTAGATTCCTTTTGAGAATGTCGTAAATATTCTCTAAAATAATAATAATTATGTCGTCTGCTTGAAGAAAACAGAAGAAAATTTTTCGATACTTTCACATAAGTTGGCCCTCATTTATAAGTGTCCCAGTTTGTCCTTAAGTTGATTAAAAAAATTGAAACTTCTTCTGATTGTCACTTTGTATTGGTTTTTAATAAATTTTACTTTTTCTGAGAATATAAAGTCAATGAATATTTAAAAAACAAAGAGAAGTTCTAATGAATGCATTAATGGCCTTTCTTTAGGAGCGCTGGTTCAAATCCCGACTGAGATAATTTTCTTTTTTGTCAAGTTTTTTTTTTTTTTTAATATTTGTATGGCAAATTATTACATACTTGTTAAAACTATTGTTATTTCTTTTTTATTTTTCAGCTCCGTGTCTGTTCTAACAAGCAACTCGTTCCGTTTATTTTCAATTAGTGCTGGTAATAAAATTGATGAGATTTTTTCAACGGAAAATTCGGAAAATATACGAATAGTTGAGCGTTTATTTAATAGTTCACTGGTTGTGCTGGTTACTGATCTAAAACCCAAATGTCTAAGAATGTTGCATTTCAAAAAGAAACAAGAGATATGCAATTGTTCTTATCCCTCCGATATACTTTGTATACGTATGAATCGTTGCCGTTTGGTGGTGTGTTTGGCCAAAGATATACATATCCACGATATACGTAATATGAAGGTTTTGAATTCAATTAAAAATATTCCACCAAATGAATTGGGCTTGTGCTCGCTGTCGTTGAACTCCCATTTAGCATTTCCTATCAGTACATCGACGGGTGAACTACGTATTTTTAATGTCAATAAAATGAAAACTGGTTTAATAATAAAAGCTCATGATAGTGTGTTGTCGGCTTTGAGTTTCTGTCCGAACGGTAGTTTGCTGGCGACAGCTTCAGAGCGTGGAACGGTGATAAGAGTATTTTGCGTGAAAAATGGTCAACGGATTCAGGAATTTAGAAGAGGAGTGAAACGTTGTGTGCGTATAGCATCGCTGGTATTCTCAAACAATGGTGAATATTTGTGTGCCTCTTCGAATACAGAAACGGTGCATATTTTTAAGGTGGACTCGAGAGCGATAGAGTTGGCTGAAGCGAAACCTAAAACTGGTAAATAAAGTATATAAATTTATTAAAAATTTTTTGGTAGATAAGTTTTCCTAAATTTTAGATCATGAAGACTCCAAACTGGCTAAAGAAAATGATAGCCAGGATAATAATAGTGTTCCGAATTCTTTACAATTTGCCACTCAAAACGCTCCCACTCCTAGTACCTGCGGTAGCCAGTCTTGGTTAATGAGTGGCTACCTAACAAAGGCTGTGACGTCGTACCTGCTGCCCTCTCAACTTGGTGATATCTTAGCTCAAGATCGGGCTTTTGCCACTGCCGTCTTAGCTCAGCCAGGCCTAAAACATGCCTGCGGCTTGGCACGAATACAAAAAGAACCACGCTTGCTGATAGCTTCTGAAGATGGTTTCCTGTATATCTATGATTTCAATACCGAAAAAGGTGGCAATTGTAAACTATTGCATGTACATGATCTACGTGGGACTTTAGAAGGAGTAATTGGTAAGTTCGTAAACTTATTCAGAAGAATATTGTTATTAACTTGACCGTTATTAAAGAACTTAATATAGATAAGTGCTGCGGATTAGGAAGCTCTACACTCACTTCACTTTCCCCAAGTCCACAAGCTGAATATTCCAATGAGTTAAAATTCGATACTGCAGAGGATGTTACAGTTATAATAGAAAATTCTGAAATTGTACCGGATAACTCGTACGCCAGCATTGTTAAAGGTGATCAAACGATAACAGCCTTGACAGGTATTAAAAGTCAAAATTGACTGTTGACTATTTTGGATAGGGAGATTTTAAATAAATATATTACAAAAAATGTTCTTTTAATTTTTTTAATTTGGGTTAAATCTAATTCCATTTCTTCTTCAGTAGAATCTGCAAAATTTCGTAAGTTATGTGATGCCATCGACACACCCAGTAAACTATTTGATGAACTTCAATTTCCGCCGGTAGCCATAGCTGCCAAAGAATGACAAAAAACGAACGAGAAGTAAAGCAAATATTACTTTAAACGATTAGTTAAATTTTTGTATAAAAGAAAAAAAAAACAGAAATTGAAAGGAAAAAGACATTTTCATGTATTGTTTTAAAGAGCATTTAACTTTTACTAAATATCCAAAATAGTTTAATTTTAATTTTATTCAACGCTAAAATATTTATAATAGTTATAATTTTCTTTTAATCTCAAGGAGTATAGCACACACACACACACACACACACACACACTAATGACTTATGATTTATTTGAATTCGTTTTAATTAAAAACACTATAGTGGACCGCGGCCCACCAATCCCTACAGTTATTTATACAACAAACTTTTTAAAATAAGACGTTATGTGGGACGTGGCCGAGAAAGTAGTGCGATCCGAACCATTTTCTATAGCGTTCGTTCTTGGGTCGAAATGCGGCGGTGTAACAAATTTCATTAAAATACTTGAAAAATTGTGGTCTGTAGGTTAAACAGAAGAAAAAAAGACGAATAGATGGCCAGATAACCTTCGATCGATTTAGAAAGCGATTCTGTATCGGACGGTATAATAAAAGGAGGGTTTATCTCGAGCCGTTCTGGTGTAGGGTACATAAGTAGTATACATAAAGCTCTCAGCATGCTTGTGAGGATTTTTGATTAAGCACTGATCACATTTACATATACTGTCATCATAATTGTAATCACATTCTTTTCTTTTGTTAAATTTGTTTAACATAGACAATCATTTTAAAATTATCTTTTCAATGATTAGAGAAGAAATATAAATATAAATATAAAAATAAACATAAATATATAAATATGAATATCATTAAGAAGAAAACTGTGAAACAATCCACTGTAAACCAACTGTGAATGTACCTCGATAATGATATTTTAAATCTAACAAACTTGATGTAACAAAATTAAAGAATAAATTTAATCGTAGCGGAAAGCCAACTAAGAACATTTTTTGCCCCGTTGTTTAAGTAATTTAATTGCACGTTTAATTATGATAAGGCGGTCAAATATTCATAAAAATTGTGCATATTGTGAAAATGCCTACTAAAGATAATTACGTAAGTTAGACCATTGTAACAGCCTCCCACGAAAGGAGATTTTTTGACAATTTTCTTGAGATAGAAGGAAAATTAGTAAAATAATAATACTTGAGGAGGCGCTTAAGTGTACTCTTCAGTGCTAGAGGAAAAAATTATTTTGGAAAATATTACAAAACGATAACACTGGAGCCATTCTCTTGAGAGACATGTGCAATTAAAGAAAATCTGCGGCCCGCAGGTATTGTGGGGAAGAAAGTTATTTAATTTACATGTCTACCGCTAGTGCAATACGTAAGATTTTTTGAAAATTTGATTTTTCTGTGATTAGGATGTGTTTGAATGAAAAATTTCAAATTTCGAGCCAAAAAAAAAAATTATACAAAATTCTCTTAATAAAAATATTTCAATTAATTTATCAAAAAAATGCTCGTTGCTACTTTGCGGAATATTATTTTGAAGATACTTTAAAAAATCCGAATGAAAAGAATGAAAATTGTAGTAAGTTTTTCCGCAATGCGTTAGAGGCATCTTTTTTTTTTATAACAAATCTTTCATTATTTACTCTATTAGTCTGTAATCGCAGGACTATGAAAATTCTCTTCCATGCTCCAATATTTCAAAATACTCAATAAAGTCAAAAAGACTTTACGGGTAAGAAGGTGTATAATTAACCAAATGAATCTGTAATCAGCACCAAAAACTTTTTTCAAACTTTCAATTTTAATTTAATTTAATTACATAACAGTAAGAAGTTTGGAATATTATCATGAATATCTTATGGGTAAAAAGGCCTTTACAATCAGTTTCTTTTAGGAAAGCTATGCCAATAAAAACGGAAATGAATGCTACAATATTTTCATTAATCTAAGAAAAATTGTTTCAGTGAGAATACAAAACGATGTTCGTTGAACAGAACGTGTGTTCGAAGTGTCCAGGGTTTAGGTTTTTTAAAATGGTGCAGAAAATACTTCAGCCGATATTCTTATCATTCACGCCGCCTATATCCGGTCAAAATTAGAGTATAAATCGCACTTGTGGGCGGGGTCATCCAAATGTTGCTGGAGGCTTTCAATCGCATACAGCGTAAGACTCAGATGGTCATGAGTGACGAAAGTGTACCCAAAAGTCCGGATACCTTTGAACATCGGCCTAATGTGGGCTGTATTATACTTATGTATAGGTACATCCAGGGCAAACTTTCTACAGCGATAAAGAAATTTATCTATCAATTAAGCCCTTTAACAGGACTACGCGACTTTTTCAGCGTGCCCACCCACTTGTCCTGGAGTTAACAGCATATCGTACAACACACTACTCCGACTTGTCATTTTTTAACCTTACTAGCCACCTTTAGAACAACCTATCAATAGTGGTTTTTTCTACCGTGCCTGATGTCTCTATGTTCAAATCGAAAGCTCACTGCTCCCGTTTCCATCCTATAACTCCTCCTGATCACCACCGTGCCCGCATATGCAGGCGGCATGGCGTGAC
Organism: Glossina morsitans morsitans; assembly: GCA_001077435.1. NCBI lineage: Eukaryota > Metazoa > Arthropoda > Insecta > Diptera > Glossinidae > Glossina > Glossina morsitans. The sequence continues at coordinate 60,611 of CCAG010006377.1, forward strand.
TGGCTGGCCATAAAAAAAAATTGAAGGAATTACTTAACGATTTTTACTATATTTTTTTTTGGAAACTCTCTAAAGACAGCGTTTATTAAAAAATCATTCTGGAGTTAAGTCTATGTCCTCTTTATTTCCTTGTCTTCAAACATTCAAATGTGCTTTGCTTGCTTTGCTATCTCTTCTGTGATCACGTTGAATATCTTGTTCAATATCGTCTGGATGCAAGTGATTTCTTTGCTTGTGATGATGACGGTGTCGGTGTTCTTGAGAGTTTTCCATTTCAATTTGTGTCGCTTTTTCTTCTTTGTCGACTTTATCGTCTACTTCCGAGGGCGGTTCTATTTCGATTTCAGGTTTTCCAGAATGCACAGATTTCAAAGAGAACATTGAGCCAATTTTGCGCATTTTGGCACCAACAGCGGTTTGCATGGTTTCGTGTATAGAGCTCTTCAAGCTTCTCATGCTGTGACTAATAGAAAGACCTCTTGACTTTTTGGAGTGTATTGATGGCGAAGAGGAGCTACTGGACGAAGAGCTTGAGCTAGAGTTCTCAGAACTACCACGTACCGGCTTAGTAGTAATCCAGACTTTTAAAGCAAACATGGTTTCTAATTTTAAAGCGTCCTTCAACGAAATCTATAAGAAAATGGAGAACAGTAGTTTCCTGTCATTGAACAAATATCCGGCATTTTTTTGCATACCTTTTCTTCAATGGCAACTGTTTTAAGATTCCATAGGAATTCAACCAGGCCTATTACAATTGAACACAATAGACCAATACCCAAGACTAAGAAAACACCGCCGACATTTACCAGTTTTAGCTCGGGAGTACTGGAAGACGCGGCCTCGGCTACGGTACAATTACCACCGCCATGCATTTCTTTCCACCATTTACGTTTTAATGCAGATAATGTTCCTGCTTCACCTAATTTTAGAACAGCTCCACTTATTTGCTTACGGTACGGAGAGTCTGGATTAAATATTTAGAAAATACATTTTTTTTAGATATAAAAATTCCATCCGAAGCCTTTGAGACTCACTAAATGGCATGGCAATGCCATAAGTTTTGTAATCCAACCATCCTCCCACCTGCATTAAATCGCATTGCCTTTCAACGATGTACTCTAACGTTGTGGATTCCATTAGAAACGCGTACAAACGTTTACCTTTTAAGACACGTTCCGCACCTTCATTATTAGTTTTGGTAAATACAGTGGGATTTGAATCCATCGCAGCCCACATCCGTTGGTAGGTAGTAAAATTAGAATCCTGGAATTTGCAAAAACTTTTTCAGATAGTTATTATTATGCTTAGGTTCTGAATAATACCCTAAAGAAGCCCATAGTACTGCCACCCAGTACAGCGCCATATTTGATCTTAGTTTGAGCAGCCAAATCTTCCGCGCTCTTTATAGAAGAACCCATACGGGACATAGTCAAAAAGGCGGCCAAATTCGCCGTGTAGGAGTTTAACATCATCAAAGCGAAAAACCACCATATGCCGGTTGCCAAACGCGTCGACGCGGCCCTAAAGGATATAAAAAAAATATATTGCCCTGAAGTACACATTGGTCTGAAACTTGTTTGCAAGGGCTATGTGATATTCTAGATAAAAAATAGGTATGATTCGCATGCAAAGATGTGCACTGGTTCAAATTTTTACCGGGTCTTTGTAAAAAGAATAACCGTAACTAGCGAAAAATTTCATAATTATACCTTACATTACTTATGGTACACGGTACCACACCTTGTGTGGACGTATCTAATACTTGGAAGGAGTTGAGATGGATCCATGTTTTATTATATCGATCAACTCATGATTATTTTCTGGATGAATCAAAGCTTGCACCTGCCTCTGCCCGTCTGATGTTCGTCCATGTACTATTGTGTCCAACCTAGGGATACCGTTGCTTCTACGGAAACTGAACCTTTATATGGTAAAAGGAACTAATTTTTAATGTTTCTTGATAAAAGTTCGTTTATAACAATAGCTTGACATAAAATTGAACCTTACCGAATTTGGACCCAGTAGGTCTATTCTTTGAATCCCATCTCTTACAAGGGTTCTGGTGACATATAAGACTCTATATGGCAAAGTTATCCTGTTTTTGCTATTTTATGATGAAGAATGAATGGTTCGTAAAAGTAATTTGATATAAAGCTTAACTGTATGAAATTTGGATCTATTTATTAGACATCAGCCCTGTAAGGTGTGTTTTTTATTTTTGTGATGAAAATTGAATCATAGCAGCAACGTGGCATCAAAATTTATTGTGAAGAATTTGAATTACATAGGCCTACTGTTTAGACCCCACCGTACATAGGTACTCCTATGAAAAACAAGCCCTCCCAATGTGCACTTTTTTATAGTGGAACTCTAAAATAATAAAACCTTTGAAAAGTAACTTAAGTTTGCTGGTTTGGACTCATGTTAGTTGATGTTGTGAGCGTCATTCAATATAAGCGCTTTCATGAAGAGTATATCTTTACATCAAAATATGATGCAGTATGTGTTGTTGGTGGATTATTACGAAAAGGAATAAATGACTTATTAGGCGAAGTGATGTGAGATATCTAACGGTCGACCTTGCCCAAATGTGATCTTTACTTCTTTTCATGTTTTCAAAAGTACGCTGCGAAGCAAATATAATTTTCTTATTTGATCTTGTATTTTTACTTACTTTGGTAATAGATCGCAACCTTGACCCATAATTGATCCTATTGCTAACCATGTAGTATTCGTCATAGTCCATACATTTTCAAGTTCTTCCGGTTCTTTGCACGGATGAGGATTTTCCCAATCGGCCGGAGCCATACGTGCCAATATAAACAAAAGCAAAGATACCGCTAGAAAACCCGTGGCCATGTACATCCAAACATCAACAGAGAAGGGCGAAAGAAATGAAAAGTAATTAGCTGGTGGCACTTCAGGTTTCGCGTAAAGAATACTAATGCCCAAAGTCATAAATGGAGGTGTAAAGTCTACAGCGGTACGGCGCGACGATGTCATGGTTAAATCGCAAATACCTAGATCAGCATTCTGACACACAAACACACAGTAACTAATTTGAATTGATTATGTCGTTATCAGAGAGATATCTACTTACCCCATCTAATATCTGACGCACCAAGCCGTCCCATTGTTTAGTGTCTTTATTGTAACTTCCATAGCGACCGTCTGGCGCCAATTGGAATTCATATTTAAATTCAAGCTTTTTCGCGATTGCGTCAATCAAGTCCATTGAGTAGCCTTCGTAACGTGCATTGCCTTGCAAAATCTCACCCTCTTCAGCTTCTCTAGATAAGACAAAAATATACCAAAATTCTTAAAATGAACACACAATAGTAACAAGTAAGAAAGGAAGTAGAATTTCGACTCAGTCTCAACAAATGCTTCGTTTGTTTGATGGGTATTGTAACTTAGGTAGCTGGTGATTGGAGTGAATAGTATACCCCGATTAATGACTTCGTGGTATTTCTTCGAATAAATGGTTTTAAAGCGGCATAATTTAGTAACCTATCAAGTCGTATTGTAGGATGTAAGAAACGTAATAGTCCGAAAGGAGCCATTGCGGCGTTTCTTAATTCAGTCAAAAATAACTGTGTTCTGAAAATGAAGCAACATTGGCTTCGAAGGCGGTAGTAGTCTTTAATAAAGTCTATGGAATTCGTCACCAAGTGGGCTACATACATGCACGCCAATACTTTTTGTTTCCTGGGACTGTTCCAAACTAGTTAGACGATCGATGCCACTCTCGAAAAGTACGGTAGATTTTCAGTTATTATGCGAAGGCGCTGTAAGCCCATGCTTATATACCGCGGCAATTACGACAATTTCAATAAGACAGACGGATCAAGATATACGGCTAAGTCAAGTTAGACCTTTTGGTCGATCAGGGAACACCTACAGTTTTTTACATTTTCAAGGCTTAAATATATCCCGTTATATTCCGCATGGTAAAAAAATAATTTAAATTTTTTCATTATATTTAGGGTATGAGTATTTTCCTAACCTTAACATTAGGAATGGTGCGCCTATGCGTGACGTGATAATAAAAGTTTTATTTTGCATCTTTTGTCCTAGTAGTTTATCACTCATATCATCACTTTCTTTGGACAGTAGGCCATTAACAGGATCCCATGTGGCTAACTCCTGAAAGCCAATTTGCGTTAAGCCCAAAAAACGCAAGGTGAAAAAACTTCTCTGTCCATACTGATTGAAATCCATACGACCCGTAGCTACCTCATCGGATCGCTAAGTTTGTTACAAAAAGAGAAGAAGTGTAAAAATCAAGACAAGTTTTTGACAGATTTGTTTTACCGCCTTCATGAACTCTATTATGCGTCTACCCATAGGCCAAGATCTATTCCTACGGCATTCCACTTTTGGTACTTGAAGTTCTTCTTCTTGAAGCAGCTCTGCAAGACCTTTAACAAATATCCAAATGGCGTCGTTCAGCAAAATCATATTTGTCTAGAGAAAATAATGAGAAAATGAAAAAAGTTTTCGTTTTTGTTGCCTTTTATTATAACCTTAGCTCGATCCGGATCGACTCTAAAGTAGCGTTTTTCTCTTTTCTCGTGTTCTTCCCAATCGTGTACAATATTTTTCACATGAAAATCTGTCGGATCCATTATGCGTACAGTGCTTATGTTAGCTCCAACTGTCAGAATATCGGGCATGTCGATTGTGTGCGTGTCTAAGTTCGGAATAAAAATGCTCTACAACAAGAGGTTATTCGGTTAGAATATCAGATATTTGGCGGGAAAAAAAGCTTTTAAAGCCGGATTTGAATAAAGGGATAGAGCGGGGTTTTCAAAGCTTCCATTCCAAATACCTGATATTCTCCCAACATTTTCAATTCCTTTGCCTGTTTTAAGACTTCCACAATTTTCTCAGTGGAACAGTGCAGAATCAAGCAATTATCGGTAGACATTTTTATACTTTTTAACATCGGCTTATAATCAAAATCATCAGCCAATTGAAACATTGTAGTCGGATTGCTGTCCCGTTCACCTATTTGTAGGATATCTTGAAGTTGTTGCAATTCTGTTGCGAAGAATAATTCATTGCTCGGATTAATTGAAATTAATTTAGTAATCGGTTTACCTGTGTACGATTCATAAGCTATGGTATAAGAACGCCAACCAAAACTTTGAACTATATCTGCTAAACCACGAGCAAAATCCAGATTATCTGGATGCACGTTCAATGTCATGGCCATGTGCTGCTTTTTATCCAAAGCTTCACTGGGAGACCAATCATATTCAAGATGCGGTATATCAAGCGTATTGGCTATGGAGGCGATAATATCTGAAAGAAGAGAAATACATAGATTGGAGATCCTCTAAACGTATGACAGTTGCTTATAGAGCTGCTTTTAAGCCGCATTATAAATATTCTAAGTTCTAAAGACCTGACAGCGATTTGTAAAAAGTTTCTCAAATTTATTTCTAAATACATATATATATGTGAAATCTATTATGTAAGAAAATGTGGTGGTTGTTCGATGAATCAACTCATCTTCCTACGCCACACCTCATCCGTTATCAAATTATACGGTAAATTGACTTGAGTTAGCTCATGTTTTATTGTACAAACCAATTCAGAATCAGTTTCTCAGTCGACTTAACCCAGGAATTTCGTCGCTAATCTTTGTATTTTTGCGTTCAGTCCATCGTCGTTATTTTTCGGATACATGGGTGAAATTTCGTACACTGGCATGTATTGGGGTAAGGACAACCCCCATGAAAATGAATTGTTTCAGGGCACTTTTACGAATACAACGCTGTATTTGGACAATGTTGTTATATGAAAGTAATTTAACGGTTTTTATATCCATCACCGAAGGATGGGGGGTATATTCATTTTGTCGAAACGTTTGCAACGTCCGGGAGGCAACATCAGAGATTCCACAAAGTATATATATATATTCTTGATTGGCATTAAATTCTGAATCGATTTAAACATGTCCGTCTATTCGCCTGTGTAATGACTTTTGTGACGATTCCCCTGATGGCAAAAATGAAGCTAAAGACTTCAAATTTGGTAGAAATATTGGAAGTTCTTGCGCGCAGATCGTTTGAATTCGCTTGGATTAGCTTTTCTTTGCATTTGTCAGAAAAGCGGCCACTTTTTTGGTTTATTTCTGGATAGTTTGCAGCCTACGATGGCTAACTCATGCTTCCTCAATGCTAAAATGTATTCAACAATTCACCTGCAGAACTATGAATACTCGATAGAGTTATTTAATTATTTTTTCTTTCGAAGGCACACTTTTGTTACCTGATCCTCCAGATACTGGACTAATTATAGCGATTACTCCTTCTTCCGAGATAAGATTACAGGCTGAAATATATATATATATTTTTTTCAATTATTAAGCGAACAACTTTTTCATGTATTACTTTACAGTCCTTACCTGTCTTCTCCATTAAAAAACTATCCTCCGTATCGACGTAAACAACAATTGGTAGCAATTCGAAACTGCGTTCATAGATATTGGCCCGTTCGATAGCGGTATGAAAAGCGATCGCCAATTCATCACTACCAGTTTCAAAAATTGCCCCTAATTGAAACAGTGCTCAAAATTATGTAACACTAGAAAATGATAAAAATGTCGAATTTCTAAGTGTTTTTCTTTTACCTTATAGAATATTGAGGCTTTTGGCCATGCACCAGCCATAGTAGGCATAGAAAATTTATTATTAAACTATATGAAAACATTACTTAACATATTTAAAAATTTATTTTTCTTTATATTTTCAAATTTTATGATGATGTAAATATTTTTGTATCAAAGAAAATTTTACTTTCAATAAAATTAACACACTTTCGCGTTTATGTGTTTTGTACGACGAATGGCTAAAATAAAATGAAAATTAATTGACAAAAATTTTGCCAAAGCAAAGACAAATATTGACAATAATAACAACAACAAAGCAATGTAAATAGAAAATCCCCAAAAAACATAATTTTTTTTTTTTTTTTTGTACATGTGCTCCTCACTTCTTATGATCATTAACATAAAGTTTTGTTTTTAGTTGTTTCTCTGTTTTGCTCTCACAATTCTAAATTTTATGTTTATTTTTACAAAGAAGAAGAAAAAAAAATGCAAGTAGAAAAAAGGCGACGTATTTTTTTTATTTGTTTTGATTTATTTGTGTTTTGTTTGTTTTTGTTTTTTAAACTCTTTCATGTTAATTTTTTATTTTTTTTTTAAAACTGTTTTACATTAATTTTTTGATTGTTTTTTTTTTTTAAATTTTCTGATGAATTTAACAAACTAATAATATTGAACTTAAGTTAATAAATCTTAAGCAGTAATGAAAATGAATGAAAAAAAAAAAAAAAAACGTTGTCGAAAATAGCCGCAGCGACCGCTCACCTCAGATCTTCTTTCTAATGATGTGATCATAAAATATGACATGGCCGTACTTTTCAGAGAAATACATTGTTGTTGTACAATTTTTACTATATAACTCCCGCGAGATATCTACACAGATCTTCTTATGATCACCTTTATGCATAAATATTAAACCGTATTCCACGTCATGTACAACAGCATAATTATCGGAGTTATTATAATAAACGTGACCCTTATGCCAATCGAAATAACTTAAATGAGATCGTTTCGGTTTAAGTACAACACGTTCCTCGAAAACACCACCCCAATCAATGTGATCCTCGGCGTGTAAATTGGCACGTCTCAAACTGTGCTCATAATCAATATAACCGGATATTTCGAAACCGGATTTCAAGCGATGTTTCAGGAAGATGATGGTCTGCAAAACAACAAATCGCACACATGTACAAATATTTAAATCAACTTTATATCGGATGTGTTATTCTAAATAAATAGGCCGGCTATCTAGTGTCGACTTGGTGAGATGCTAAGCTTTTACATTAAGACGAGCGACTTTAAAATCAGATCATTTATTTTGCTCTTGGGGATTAAAATCAATTCGAAAGATGTTGTGAAGTGAAATGAGTGAGCCATTGCGAATAGTTTTTTCTGCACGATACATGATACAAATCTTCTCGTCATTATCTCGATTCTATCGATGAGTTCAATGATTCGAAACCAACCACAACACCTATCTGTGATCCATGCGAGAAGACTACGAACATTCCATGATTTTTAATGTCGTTGATACCGATAATAGTCATGGCACAGTGTATCATTCTGCAATTATTCATGTAACGGATTTTTGAAAATAACATCGGAAAAGTATTTCTATCCGAACCATCTTCAAAAGCTTTCGCCCTTACCACAAAGCACGCCAGTGCGCCAAATTTCATTGAAATATCTCGAGAATTGCGATCTATAGGTTGAACAAAGGGATACATGGACAGACATTAGACGAAGGACAGACGGGCAGACGAATGGACAAGCTTAGGACTAGTATTGTCTCAATACTTTTTGGGGTATTACGCATAAACGTAAAATATCCTTTACCACAAGTGGTGTAGGGTGTAGTAATGGACGCATTTATGTAGGCGGTGGTTTTGAACCAGCGTAGCTGTTTTGCTTTTTTTCTTGCCTGTGAAATTTCAAATCTGCCTTCGCTATAAATTATACGTTATCAACGCGTTCACTACCAACTATCGTATATGTGACGCAGCCGTTTCTCTTACCACAGCCCAAAGTCACATATACGTAGCAAACGTTTTTTGACTATTTGCTAAGGCATATTTAAACGATTCGTGTGCTAAATGAAATTAAGTTTAAACTCGGGTTGACAAGATATTAGCCCTCATAGCACATACTCTTGGTCTGTGATGAGGGTTTTATCCCAGGAGACCTTGGTAGCGAGCAGGTCAAGGAAACTATTGCGAATTGTGTTCTCATTTGGAAATGTCTTCAAACGGCGGTTTTGACAAAAGGATTCGAAATTTTTCACTTACGAGATTTTCTTCCGAATCTTTTCCCCGTTCTTTAGTGAATGTTTACATATTGTTCCTTTAGTTTTGCTATTTGGAAAAAATCTCTTTTCGAGAGGTTTCTACATTCAGAGGCCATTTAGGGAAATTGCAGGACTAACTGCAGTTTCTATAGGAATTTTAGGTACATTAAAGGCTAATGTGCAAAGTGCACATTAGTTTAAGAAGTTGTTCTTCCTGTAAGTTCATTTTTAGGGCAGATCTAAACTTCCAAATACAAAACTTTCCTATACAAGAGGTTTAATCCCACAAGTTGAAAAATTTCCAGGGATTTTTAGTTAATGGTGATTCTTAGGAAAAGGGAGTAGAGTAGTAGCAGAATATAGAGCGTGACAGAAGCGATAAGTAGGAGAACAAAAGAATTGATCGTAAATCAGTTTAATTTCTCTCCCAAATCGATCTCAGCGGGCAAAAGCCTAAACTCTCTTGGGTTAACGATTTAAAAATCTCACTTACCGATAACATTTTTTGAATATTTGGTCTTTCGCGTAAGGCCAATTCTCTTAAGACTGGATCTAAACTCTTCAAGTGGTCGCTGAAGAAGATTGTCGATTTTTTCGTGGGCCATAGGGATTCTTGAGCGGCAGCTTTATGCAAAACAAATTGTTCGGGTGTATAAATTTCAGTCGAAGAACGATAACCCAATTCGACTAGCATACGACAGAAGCGTATATTTCGTATAAAACGGTAATCATTGCGTGTAATAAATGTATCTAAATAGTCCTCGTATGTGGGACAATCTAATAAAAACATATCCTGGCTCATGTTTATGATTTGTAATGCGGTCTACCAACGGCGAATAAAAAATCTGCGAACAGGTGATGAAAAGAATTTCGAATTTTTCGCTAATTTCTTCTTTTTCCAATAGTACGAAATATTCGAGATAGAACACAAAACCTCAAACCGAAATTCAAAACTGAATGTCAAAAAGTAAATTTATTCATAATTTATTCATATTCCATCCAACGCATAGAAAAAAAAAAAAAGAACATAACAAACGATTACTTAGAAACATTTCAAATTCAAGGTGGTTCGTATGTTTTTCAATTTTCTCTTCTTTTTTTTTATTTCAAAAAATTATTGAATTTGAAAATATTTTGAAATGTATGACTGAGCATGATTGCACTGCGTTTATTGGCGTCTACTATTTGCCGGTATTTCCATGAAAGAATTTCTTTAAATATATATATGTATGTTTATATATTTATTACATATATATATATATATAAATTTGTATATGTAAATTTATTATTTATCGCCGTTTGTTTGCTTCCTAAATGCTGCTGCTGTTGAGTGGTCGAATTCAGACCGACCTCACAAACATAAAACGCGGAAAAATCAGTTGGTGCTAAATACGCGACAAGTCTGGACGTTTTTCAAAATATCATCGTAAAAAATAAATATATAAAAATATACATTTATACATATATATATATATACATATGTATATATAAATATATATATATTTTAAAGTGTTTACGAGAGCAATGGAGAAGAATGTTGAATTCTGTGCGAGATGAATTTTGCAATTTATTTGAAAATATATTTTCATTAAAATATATATGTTAATAAAAAAACAAAAAAAAAAAAAAAAAAAAAAACAGAAAACAATAAAAACCACCAGCAACAAGTAATAGATATCTATACATCAGTCATCAAGAAGCTCCGCTAATTTACGTAATAATTAAAATGAATTATTTTTTCAAGCATTTTCTTATTTATTATAAGATTAAAACTGAATTTATTCAATCAGTAAACGAAAGCCAATGAAAAATGTACATGTGCCGTGAAATTTTTTTTATTACATTATTAAAAATTTCCATAGAATTTATGGATGAAAGGAAGACGGAAGTAAAAGTGGGTAAGAATTTTAATTAAACAAATATGAAGAACGTATGGATTAATTCGTTTCATTCATTATAAGGGGCCATATTTTTTAAAAATGAAGAAACATTGGAGTTAAGTTTCGATGCAGCGTTCCAGGAAATCAATAATATAAAGTTATTTGAATTACATTTTGTTACATTTAAACGCTATATACCCATCGACGACAGTTATGTGCTGCAACAGTTGAGTAAGTAATTAAAAACAAATTCATGCATTCTTTTTTAATTGATTCTCTTTCACTTCAGAATTTATTCAAATTGTTTCGTATCATTGAACCCATTTATGGAATAAGGGATAGACGAGTTTTCTTATTCTATTTACTATTATAAACTCCAAAAACGTACATATTGAAGTGTAAGGGGACAAACTTTAAGCCAACTGCGACATAATTGTCCGTCCCTGAGTCCCTTTTCTGCTATGAATACTTGTGTCTATACTTGAAATCTTGAAAATTGTTACATATCTGCTTAACAGTTATCTTTTACGTACATTTCTCTTTAACGGGAAGAGATGAAGCTATACCGGTCCCCATACATAGTAGTAGTAGTAGTAGTATAGTCTCTTTAATAATAATACAAAACAAATAAAATCCTACCACCCTATAATTATTCATATAAGGCTTTTGGAAATAAGGCGTTATGTGGGGAGTGTTCGAAAAACTGGTCCGATAGGAACCATTTTTAATAGCATTTGTCCTTGGGTCAAAATAGGTGACTGTACCAAAAGTTTATCAAAATATCTCAAAAATTTGCGGTCTCTAGATTGAACTAGAACGCAGAGCAGGCGCACAGGCAATTTTAGATCGATTCGGAATCGCTTTCTGAAACTATTGACATAACATAAGGGGCGTCTATCTCATATCCTCTTGGGTTTTGCTTACATCCGCACAAACTTAATATGTGCCTAATATGCGCTTGTACTACAAGTGGTATAGAGTGTAAAAAGCATCGCTCTCAGTAGATTTCACAATGTACGCTTGATATAAAGTTACGTACCTATGTCATCTGCAAATTCATTACCAGAGTAGTCTCCACTTTACCACATTGGATGCAGATGTGATTCTGTGTCATAATGTCCCAAATTTCAGTATAAAATACTAAAAATGTCACAAGGTGCATTAAAATACTATTTCTCAATAGTTTGAGAATAGTTCCAAATTTCTCAAAAATATCTAAAAAATTGTCAATTGTACGCGAATACGGAGACAAACATTAAATGGTCACACGGACAAACATGGTTAAATCGATTTAGAAAATGATTTTGAATCGGTGGGTGCAGTAAAATTTAGGTCTACCTAAAGTCCTTTGTAGTTCTTGGGAGTCCTTGGGCATACGATTTTCACAGATTCAATGAGCTCTTATCACAAGAGATATAGGTTATAAAAAATGCCTTCCAGTGGGGTAAAAGATTTTAGCTACAGCAGCAAAAAACGGTTTATTTACGTTTCTCTTTATTTTTCCCATACATTTCTGTTTAACAGCATTTGAAAAATTTAAGTTTACCGAGAACTGTTCGATTTCGATTAAAAGTCACTTATTACTTTTCATGGTTGTTGCAACTGTAAGAATCTATTTACAAGTTGATCATTTGAATATGTTTGGCAAATTGCTTTTAGTGAAGCATTGAATTCAAATTACAAAACTATTAAAAAATTGTTCTGCTTAATAATCCCATCCATTGCCGATGACAGATTAGGTCAGCCAGGGTCACGGTCCATTTGAGACTGAAAGAAAGTTACTTTGTTAAAAGCCGCGTTTTATTAGATCAAGGACCACATTTGCTACTGTTTTTTATGTCATTTTTCTAGAGAATAGCGAACAGTGTGGCAGCAGATCAGAACGTTAATCGGCGGTTCATGGAAATCCTGTGAGAAAAAAGTTAATTAGTCTCTGGTGAACAGTTTAAGCACTCTATATTTTACTGTAGAGCTCCTTTTCTTCTTAGGTGCTGCCCGTTCTTTTACAGACTGTGTTTCGCCTGATATAGTTGGTCCTTTCTTTTATATATATAACTTATTCTGTTCTGCTTTGGTACTGCATTATATTGTCCTTTGATTCACACTCGTATTCTACTTTGCGTCCTATTTCACTCTAGTCCATGTCTATCGTGGGCCAAGTATGGTCGAGTTTAAGTTTTCAGCTTTTTTTCTTTGATTATTAGCTAATTAAGAATCACATTAAGAATAATATTTATGCCTTGCGCACACGACAAGATAGAGTGCCGACTTTGTGAACCGTAGTTGATCGAGTTTCAATTTGCACATATATATAATTGTTATCCAATTAAGATTTACATTAACCCATGGGAAATATGAGTATAGAAAATAGAGCCTTATGGGCGCTATTAACTGCTTATATGATGACGTCCTATGCATGTAATGCTGGCTAGTGCGTAATAGTGTCCTTTGAATGCCGTGTCACTTCTAAAGATTTTTATGTTACTTGTTTAGTAGAATTCATATAGAATTAGAGTTTTTGAACTTGGCTTAACTTTCTCATATGATTTCTTTAATTTGAAACGAATATTAAGCAAAAGTAACGTAAAGAGATTTTCAATTTTCCCAATAACAAAAACAAAAGAAAAATACAATTCGCTAAAAAAGCTTCTAATATAAATATTTATTGCTTTTTTTCATCTAAATATTTTCTTAGTAAGTTAAATTTTTCTCTGTCTTTTTATAGTTTTGCTTCGACGAGCTTTCTCATATTTTCTACAAATTTGTTTCTCTTTCGCTCTTTCGCAAAAACACATAGTTGTTGTTTACTATTAACGCCATGCAAAAGTTCTATATAGAATTGATTTAAATACATCACTAATATTTACCATTCCCTCCCTATGTAACTTTTTCACCGATCCATTGCAAGTTCCTCATTTGTGTACCTTGTTTATGCTTTTTTCCTCCTTTTGTTTTTCAATCTTGTCAACCATTTTTATCGCATATCCTGGGATTTATTCCTTTGTTCTGTTATACTATCACTTAATTCCAACTTCTAAACTGTAGTACGGTATTTATTCTCCTTTGCTATTCCTTTTGTTTTCAAGCTATCTTCATCCATCTATATTCTGATGCTATCCTAATTATGATTACCAAAGGCGTTCGAACTTGTTTTTGCCAACTCCTCTTATGGTATCTTATACCAGCTTCTCTGCGATTATTGCATTATATACCTTTTTGGTAATCTATCCTAAATGATTCGCTTGGGTATTCGTAAACGTACTCTCCTTACGATTCGATTTTATATGCTATTGTCTTATACTATTAAATTGTTCATGTGTTTTTGTACCAGCTACTTAGTCTTTATCCTGCTACACCCAAGTTCTTACTCTTTCTACTCTTTCCTGTCCTATCATCTCTCCTTTGCTACTATATTGGAATCCGCTGTTCACTTGTTGTGCTTTATTTGCTAATCTTTACCTTTTATTTATTATTATAATCTGCCTTATGCTTTCTTTATTTCATTGTCGTTCATTCTCTTTCCAGTTCCGTCCATGACTCTAAGACCTCGCTAATCGTATTTCTACACTACTTGTCATTATTTTATCTTTGGCCATCAGTTACTATTAAATCTTACTATTTACATTATTGGAACTTGTCATGTATAACATGTTGTAACGATTTCTCTAACATTCTGCAAACTTTGTTTAACACTAGAACTAACGCGTGGGTTTATATGATCTTTTCGCAATTTTAAGCTCAAAAAAATGGTTATATAAGCATTCAAAGTTCCAATAGTTTTTGACGATTTCCATTTATATGAAAAGAACATTAAATGCCCATAATTAGTTTTTCTCTATGCGGTGCAGTTTTTAAGATATCGATATATGGGTCATTTGGACCCATAGCCCTCCTAAGATCGCTACAGACACAAAAATGATAACAGCCGATTGAAATTTAGCGTAAAGACTCCTTGATCGATATTCCCGAAAGCCTGCGACTCATATATTTCAACTCACTCCAGAAATGGTCGCGATCGGTCTGTTAATACGACCATAATTGCCGATAAAATTTTAATTCCTATTTATTTTTAATTGACTTCTCAAATATGCTAACACACATTAGGATTTTCTTCATGTAATTTTTAAAATTTTATCGTGCATTTTGAACGTATTTGTAAACTGATCAAGACCATTTTTGGACCGTTTGTGCAATCGTGTTTGACATATATATTCACCAAATCGAAAGCGTGAACAAAATGTCAGCCTTCTTTTTAGGCTTCCTGCTCTACTAAGGGCATATATGGACATAATTCAACCATTTTTTAACCTTGGGTTCTTAATGGATCAAGATATCTCTATGCTGAATTTAAATTTCCTATCTTCATTTTTGCGACTTTAGCAAGGTCACAAATTTTATGGGTCAAAATGACCCATAACGGCAGAATTGGGTATAAGCAAAGCGTCGGTAGTTTCAGTGTTAAAGCTAAACAAGCTTCAGGGAGAAATTTTGATGCATATTTAAATCCAATACTGAAACCGAATTTCTGCAAATTTGGAAATTATTAGAATGGATTTGAGATTTTTTTCTCATTTGTCACTTTTTCAACAATTTTTATGACATAATTAATTAATTAATTGTTTTTACTTTTTGTTTTCTTCTTTTTTGTTTGCCAAACAGCTTGCGAATTAATATCCAACGGTGTGGCCGCTATTTTCGGTCCCACATCAAAGGCTTCAAATGGTATGTTTTGTTGTTAAAGTAAATGAAATATAAAATTAAGAACCAAACTATTTTACATATCATTCATTTGTCTCTGTCATCTGTCCATCTACTTGTGCACATTCATAATTGCAAAGATATCGTGGCCTTAATAGCCAACTCAACGGGTATTCCACACTTACAATATGATTGGAATATTGAAACAACTATCGAGCAATTACAACTTAATCATCGCATGAGCGTGAATGTGGCGCCAACGCTGACAGCCATCTCAAAAGCGTATTGGGATATCATTAAAATAAATTATGATTGGAAGACATTCACAATATTTTATCAGAGTGAACAGGGTGCGGGCACAATATATGAAATTTTCTTCGAATAATTTACATTAAATTTATATTGTTATTTATTGAAGGCTTGACTCGTCTACAGGATTTAATGGGTATACATACGGTTAATAAGGACGCAATTAAATTAAAGCGTATAACCGATTATAGCCAGGATATACGAGTGCTATGGAAAGAAGCTGCAGAAGCTCTGCATGAACAGCGTTTTATACTCGATTGCGATCCGAAATCTTTGGTTGATCTATTAAATACCGCTAAAGATTTTAAACTATTAGGTCCTTTCAAAGTAAGTTTTGAACTACATTCGAACGCTTTACTTTTCTCCATAACAATTATTGTTTTTTTTTTAGCAATGGTTTTTGACACACTTGGATTCTCACAGTTCTAGTCTGAAATTGATCTATAACGAACAATTTAAAGCTAATATTACTGGAGTGCGCTTGAAACTTAATGATCTAAATCCTTATGAGAGACGAAAGACTCGAATTACTTTAATCGATGTAAGTTAAAAGTCCAGTTAATTAAAAAATTTAAAAAAAAAAAAACTATCCAAACTTTGGACATTGCGGCCAATGGCAAAACAGTAGAACTGTGTGGATGATCAGAGAAAATGACACACAGGCCATTGCGTAATTTTTACATCTATGGAAGATTGCATGCTAAGGAAGGCTATATACTTATACGCTACATACGATACGTTTGTGCGGATGAGCGTAACACCCAGAAGGTGTTGAGACGGGCCCACCTTTTACTATAGCGATGTAGAATTGTCCCTCCATCTGTCCGTCTGTCCAATTTTCCGTCTTGCTTTCTTGTGTTCAACCCACAGGTCTTAACTTTTCAGATATTTTGATGAAATTTGGTACACTAACGTGTTTTGGCCCAGGTACGAACGTTATTGAAAATGGTTCGGAACGGACTATTTTTTCGATCAATTAACTTTTTTTCAAAAGTCGTTACATGAATGCCAGAAGGGTGATGGAAGATATTCAAGCATGGGCTGTAACCCCCTGTACTACTCTCATGTATTTAAGGAGAATTTCTGGAATTTTTAATGGAAGACTTTTCATTAATTTTCAGCAAATCTTTGGAAACCAAACTATGCTACCAATTTTGATGTACGATGCGGTTATACTATATGCTAATGCTGCTCGTAATATTATCATATCCCTGAAAGAGTATCAGCATCCTTACAAGCGTTGCGATTTAGGTCGCTACGGTAGAAGTTCATGGTTGGTTGGCCGTTTAATTGTCAAGGAAATGAAAGAGGTAACTGGTTGGACATCATAATTTTTCTATTTATTATTTAAATGGATTTTTTCCCCAATTTTTGTAATTTTTTGGTAGCTCTCTGAGGATGATGTCGAACCTCTTTTCAAGACGGAAAATATGAAGATCGACGAGAATGGCCAGCGTTCTGTATTCAATTTAGAAATTTATAAGCCTACAGTTAATGAACCGTTAGCCATTTGGAAATCTGATGGACTTGTAACACCTATTCGAGTAAAGCAGGAATTCCAAGCCACAGCTGTGGTACCAGATTTCTCGCAAGTCCGGCGGACCTATATAGTGGTGACTCATTTTGAAGAACCTTATTTTATGTTGAAGTGGGTGAGCAGTGTTATCTTTATGTTCTTGTCCTAAATTGTAATTTCTGTTTCTGCAGAGCTGACCATGAAAATTTTCGAGGTATGGAGAAATATGAAGGTTATGCAGTTGATTTGATACAAAAACTTTCAGAGCTAATGGATTTTGAATATGATTTTATGATAGTCGGTGGCAATGGAAAATTTAATCAGATTACTAAGGAATGGGACGGTATAATAAGAAAGTTAATTGATCATGTAAGTATTTTCATCGCCGGGCAGGAAAAGACAATACAGAGAAGTAAATTGATTTTTATAGCAAGCTCAAATCGGTATTTCTGATTTAACCATTACCCAACTGAGACGTAAATATGTGGATTTTACTGTACCTTTTATGCAACTCGGCATTAGTATTTTATTTTATAAAAGAGATCCTGAGCCAAAGAATATGTTTGCTTTCCTACAACCTTTTGCTAAAGAGGTTTGGATCTACTTAATACTCACCCAACTAATAATAACTTTAATGTTTGTCTTTATGGCCAGGTAAGAGAAAGAGAAATAGTTCTTTCTCAAAAAAAAAAAAAAGAGATAGGGAAGGGAATAAGTTTTACTCTCTTTCCCTTTCTCTCTCTCTTTACGTTATTCACTCTTTTTGTTTTATAGAATTTCTAATCATGAATGGGAAAATCCTCATCCTACCAACCTTGAACCTATTGAATTAGAGAATAAATGGTATACCAGCAACTCCGCTTGGCTAATGATCGGCTCCATTATGCAGCAGGGTTGTGATATACTGCCCAGGTAGGTGAGGTTTTCTAAAAGAGTGAAAACGCGAGAGAACATTTCTTTTTAACTCTTACAGAGGTGGCCCTATGCGTATGCTAGTGGGCATGTGGTGGTTTTTTGCTTTAATGATTTTAAGCACTTACACAGCTAATTTGGCCGCCTTTCTAACCAGTAATAAAATGCAGAGCACTATTAAAAGTTTAAAAGACCTCATCGAACAGGATTACGTGAAATTTGGTACCTTTCACGGCGGTAGTACTTCGCAATTCTTCTCGGAATCAAATAATACCGATTATCATAAGGCCTGGAATCAAATGAAATCATTTCAGCCATCGGCTTTTACATCCTCAAATAAGGAGGGCGTCGAAAGGGTTCGCAAAGGTCAAGGGAATTATGCTTTTCTAATGGAAACAACCAGCTTATCGTATAACATTGAAAGAGATTGCCATCTACAGCAGATTGGTCATCAGATTGGAGAGAAACATTATGGCTTAGCTGTCCCCTTGGGGGCAGATTATCGCACCAATTTAAGCGTTTCCCTATTGCAGCTCAGCGAAAAGGGTGAATTGTATAAATTGAAGAACAAATGGTGGAAAAATCATAATAACACTTGCAACGATAACAAAGAAGCCGATTTGGATGGGGATGAGCTATCGATTATAGAATTGGGTGGCGTTTTTATGGTTTTGGGCGGCGGTATTGTGATAGCCATTGTTATCGGTTGTTGTGAATTTCTCTGGAATGTGCAACGTGTAGCAGTCGAGGAGAGGGTAAGTTATGAATGTGGCAAATGAATATTTATAAGAGTCTATTTACTTCTTCTTAAGGTTACTCCCTGTGAAGCTTTTAAAGCTGAATTAATTTTCGCTTTGAAATTTTGGATCAAACGTAAACCGATACGTATTTCTAGTGGAAGTAGCACAAGTCAACGATCTTCACGTTCCACTTCGCGACGTTCCTCCGGTCAGTCAAAACAGTCGAAACGTTCTAAAATTTCAAAACGTTCGAAACATTCGAAACGTTCACATTCGCGTAGTCATAGTGTTCCGAAATTTTCGGAGCGAAATTAAAGATTAAAGTTTTTTTCTACTTTTTTTCTAATTTTTATATAAATTTTATTATTAAATTTTATAAAATTTTATATAAGTATTAAAAAAAATATTAAGAAAAACACTGCACATACATACAATTAAAGAAATCCTCCTATGTTTCGAAGGAAGAAATTTCCGGAAATGTTATCGTCAATTAGACGAGACGTCAGGCAGACAGATCAACTTTAAATGAAATCGGTCAGCAAATACAAATAAACATATCTACTTGCGTATACATTTAAGTATTTTTAGGTCAGCACATGATGAAATGAATTTTTTTGAAAATTTTATTTCTAAGTTTGTTCCTCAAATATTGTATTAATGACGTTAAATGAATATTCCAAAATGCTTAGGCTGCTGTTGTTTTTATTGTAATTTTATATTTTAGGCGCCATAAAAAATGAATAAATAAATAAATGGCAAACGCTACGAGCATTAGGCCACATGTAGAGCTATGTGAAATTATTCGAATTAAATGTATATTTAGTTGTAGAGCGAACGTGGAACAAAACCAGTGCGAAATTGAAATGCGCGAGTGAATATTCTATGGATATTTTTTTTTTTTTTTAAATTTCATTAAAAAGACAAAAGAAAAGAAAAACAAAAATGCATTTTTTATTGAAATTTTTAATTTCCTCGTTATTTATAACTATAACGAAAGAGTTGCAAACAGTGAAAATTGGTAAAAAATAAAAATACATCCATAGGTTAAAAAACAATGTATTTAAGAACATATATGTGTTTGCTGTATTCATAGGTGCATTATTTTTTAAAGATGAATTTTCTTTAATGGAAGCTTTTGATAGTGCGGTTACGGACATAAATGCTTTGGATACCGAATTAAGGTTCAAGGTCGTGAAACACTTTCTAGCGGAAGATGATAGCGTAATATTGCAAAATTTAGGTCAGTGTGGTTATTAATAAAAACAAAGACTAAAAAAACTTTCTTTTATCTCTGCATTTCCGACAGCCTGCGATCTGCTTGAACAAGGTGTATTAGCGATTTTTGGCCCAAGTTCAAAGTCGTCAAGCGGTAAGCATTGGCATCATGTTTTTTAATCTATTTTGTGTGTATGTTGTCGTTATTGGACGTTTTCGCTTATGCTTTGCGAATATTAAGCCTTTTTTGTTTATTTATAAATAATTTGCTTATGTGGATTTTTGTTTCTTTTTTCTTTTATTATAAATATTTTCTTTTAACGAGTTTCAAGCGGTATACGTATTGATTTGTTTACCTGTTTAGAAGTGTAAAAATAAATTTTCAGAAATTTAGTTATTGGTTTTTATATTTGACATATCATTGAAGTATGTTGACATGTGCCAATTACCTTACTTGTATTGGTAAAATTTGGAAACATGTAACTAAAAAGGCAACACGTAACAAAAGCGCGTAAATTATCAAGTTATGACATGAACCAGGGGAAAAATGGAATTAACACAAGGCAAAATGTGCATCGAAGAATTGACTTTCACTTTGACAATGAAGCACCATTCCTTGCCGTTGTGAAGCTCTGCTATTAGTTAAGTCACGTCCGCCGCTTACCGGCGACAGTCTTGAAGATCGTACAAAATCAGTGTCCACATGAGTACTCGAGTAAATAAGAGACGCGACTACCAACTACTATCTACTAATTGGCGTAGAGTTCACTTTGGTCGTGGCTATTATAAGTGTGGATGCTTCAAAAGATGTATATAAGATTATAATAGATGACATCCCATAGGTTCTATGCAAATCGCCTTTAAAGCCCTTCGAAAGAACTTTGTACGTTTAGAGCAACGTAAAACGATCATTTCTAAATTGCACTAAAGCATTTGTTTGCGGGAAGTCTTTGGTGAAATAAGGACAACAAATGAACGCCGTCGGAGTATTCCCTACTATGAAAATGTGAACTCCCATATATCCTTCTGATGATCATCCACGTTACAGTCTTTATTTGACTGAAAGTCAATTAAAAGTGGGATAAACAATAACTTTTGTCCGCAGCCGTGCTTTGGAAGTGCAACAGTACATAGAGAGAATATATGGAATATTTTGAATAGCAGTAAAGCAATTTTTAATGATAAATTAATATTTTTTATTATTACGCTCAAGACTATCTGGTCTGGATCCACCGAATACTTTCGTGGAAGAATGAACGGGGCAAGCTTTGTAACTTACGAACTAAGAACTAAGACTAGCAGTAAAAACATTTCCCAATGTTATCTAAAATGAAACCAAGCTTTCAACAGATGTTATCTAATAATTAAGTTAACTTTGAGTTTAATTTAAGGAGGGTTTCAAAGATTGGGTCCCACATGATATGGTCTTCTCTTATTTACTTCCTATAGAAAGTATGAGGGCGTCGACATTTGCGATATTTGGGACTCCAGTTTTTGAGAGAAACCATGGATTGGCCGGTGGACTCTTTTTTATTCACTTTCTATAGATGCTATCAGGAGGTCGATATTTAGAACTCCAGTGTTTGGAAGAAGTCGTTAAAGCGGTAACAAGGAAACTAAGAAATTATGCTATTTTTCTAGCTCACCTCTAAAACTTTTGAAATCAATGCTTTGTTTATGCCTTGCATGCTATGTATGCTACATATGCTGTACATAATAGATACTTAAATTTTGGCGCAATTTATGCAACAAATTGTATTAAATTTACACCTATAAGTAGGCATCAATTTGTATGTGTAATAATTAATGTGCTTTCCTATTTAGATATCGTAGCGGTGCTGTGTAATCAAACAGGTATACCACATTTACAATTTGATTGGAGTTCAAAGGCTAAGGAAGGGGATATGCGCTATTATCAGTTCACCATAAATGTGGCGCCCAGTGAGTCAACATTATCACAAGCTTTATGGGAGATTTTAAGAAGTAGAGAATACGATTGGAAATCTTTTACCATAGTTTATGAGGTTGAGAGTAGTAAGTCGAATCAATTGATTAATCGTAAGTAATTTCAGTTACTATTTTTTATTTTCCAGATTTATCTCGCTATCAGCATTTGTTGTCGTGGAAACCTTTTCATAGAACCGGTTTAAAGATGGTAAAGTTTCGTCGTGGTGATGATTATCGTATACTCTGGAAAATTTTAAGTAACATGAAAGAAAAATTTATACTCTTGGACTGTCCGCCTGATATTCTTAAGGAGGTAGTTAATATCAGTATATATTATAATATGACGGGAGGGTTTAATGTAAGAACAAAGGTCTACAAATCTTAGAAGGGTTTGATAAAGTTAAACAAGGATATCTTTTCAGAATTTATTTCTTGCTAATTTGGATACGCATGCAAGTGGCTTGGCTAGTTTATATTCGAAAAAGTTTACCGCTAAAGTAACGGCCATACGATTAAGACGTTACATACCACCTGGGCACCAGGGAGAATATGACATTTTTCAACAAGAACCGGAAGAATCGGTTGTATTAACGAAATCGCAATCGCTTTACGATGCCGTGATTTTGTACTACGAAGGTCTACGAATGGTAATAAAAAGCGGTAGTTTTCGAATGCCTGGGAAAACCAAATGTGGTCTTCAATCTTGGTCCATCGGCGAGGAAATTGTAAAGCATATAAAACAAGTATTTATCAATAAGTTTTCGATATTTCTAGCATTTGAAATGCTCATGCGTCTTTATCTCTATATAGTTTAAAACCCGGGGTGGAAATACATCTGCTTTTAAGACCCAAAAGATGTTTTTAAGTTCTACCGGATTGCGAGATGATTTTAATTTGGAAATTTATAATCCCTTAGTTGAACGAATTGTTTACATATGGAATAAGGGTCACGGCTTAGTAGATTATGAAAAATTGCAAGATAGTTCTACCCAGGAGGACAAAAGGCAGAAATTATCTCCCGGTAAAGAAGATTTCTCTTTGAAACGTGTACGTTACACGATAGCAACACGTATGGGCGAACCTTATTTTATGTGGCGACCTGAACCCGAGGGTGTTCATTACGAGGGTAATGAACGTTTCGAGGGTTATGTCGTAGACTTGATCTATAAACTTGCCGAAGAATGTAAATTTGATTTCATCTTCGAACCAGTAGCAGATAATAATTATGGCAGCTACGATTCCTTAACGGACGAATGGAACGGTATTATACGGCAGCTAATTGATAATGCATGTGAAAAGAGAAAATCTCTTTTTTTTAGAATAGCTCTAATGGCTCTATTTTGTATTTAGAATGCTCAGTTGGGTATCTGCGATTTGACCATAACCCAGGCCCGTCGTAGTGTTGTTGATTTTACGGTACCTTTTATGCAACTAGGTGTCAGTATTTTACATCACAAACCAAAGCCTGCTGAGAAACGTTTATTTGCATTTCTAAAACCTTTCTCTTTGGATGTTTGGCTGTGTTTGCTGGTAGCTTTATTGCTTATGGCCTTACTATTAACTCTGATGGTCAGGTAAGAGAATAATAATGAAATTTTTTTTTTTGCAATTTTCTTTTAAGGAATTTTTTTGTTAGATTGAACCCTTCTGAATGGCAAGAGCAGAAAATAGATGATTGCCTTGTAATCATAGAGAACAAATGGTTTCTTAGAAATTCCCTTTGGTTGTACATAGGCTCCATACTGGGTGTGAGTTGTGATCTTCTGCCCAAGTAGTACATTCCCAAGAAAATTCATTAAGATTTTATAATTTTCATTTTCTTACTTTGCAGAGCTTCTTCTCTACGACTTTGCACGGCTTTTTGGTGGTTATTTGCTTTATTAATGTCTCGTACATACACAGCTAAACTGGCCTCCTTTATCACGGCTTCTAAGCTGGAAGGGTCAATAAAAAATTTACACGACTTAGTTGAACAAAATAAAGTGCAATTTGGTATGGTTAAGGGCGGTTCAACTTCGCTATTCTTTTCCGAATCCAATGAGTCTGACTATCGTGTGGCGTGGAATAAGATGTTAGCAATGAAACCGGAAGCTTTTACAGCCAACAATAGAGAAGGCGTAGATCGGGTAAGAAGAAGTAAAGGACGCTATGCTTTTCTTATGGAAACTCCGAACATACAATATTATGCTCAAAGGAATTGTGAATTAATGCAAATCGGGCCAACATTTAGTGAAAAACATTACGGCATAGCGGTGCCTTTAAGTAAGAACTCAAACATGTGCTAAAAGTTTTATTGAAAAGTCTTTTAAAACTCATTTCCTATTTGTATTTCTACGCAGATGCTCCTTTTCGTTCCAACTTGAGCGTTGGTATTTTAAAACTCAGCGAAAAGGGCATTTTATACAATTTGAAAAACAAATGGTTTAATAACAACGAAACGAAATGTATTCCAACGGACTTGATAAACTTTGAGCAAAGCACACAATTCAATATCAACTCTGTGGGTGGTTTATTCATTGTTCTATTGGCGGGCCTGTTGGTGGCTATTGTTCTAGGCATAGTCGAGTTTTTGTGGAATACACAAAAAATTGCTATTAAAGAAAAGGTAACAAATGAAGTTTTTTTTAATTCTTTTATCGTATTTTAAAAGCAGAAACTTTCAGAAATCTCCCGGTTGGGCTCTAAGAGAGGAATTCCAATTTTTTATATGTTTTTGGCGAAAAAGCAAACCTTTTCGGAATTTAAAAGAAATCAATGAAATTTCTGATTGCCATAAAATGACAACGAAAGTGGAAGTATCCCCAAATAGTCATAAAGCAAAAGCGCAGAGAAAAAAGGTTAAAACGAGATTAAGAGAGATCAGTTAGTAAAATAGAATAAGAAAATTGTCGATTAATTTTTAATGAAAAAGACTTGTAAGCGAGAATTTTTCCTAAGTAAATGTAGGGTAATGCTCTTGACATATAATTTCAATTTTCAGGGCTAAACATGACCTCATTCAACGGTGTCATCGTATTGTTTCATACATGAAAGAAGCCATTGAAAGTAAGGGATGTGGAAAAGACCCTTGATAAAGTCAAATGTAAAAAATTTCTAACTCAATTCACTTCTTCAAAGCACTTTCTTAGACTGAGTAGTCACGCAAATCCATTGGAAAAATCTCTTTTCGATAAATCCGGTGAAATAAGAATAAGATAGAAGGGGCGTTGTATGGTGGATCTTCCATTTATGAAGAGAACTATAATATATCAGTTGCTCAAATTTTTTACGAAAAGGCCTCCATTCTATTTCCTAAAATCTTAGGTAGTCAGAAGCAGATCGTAAGCCATTTGAAGTTTATAAACAACAAATCTTCGCATTTTTACCGACTGCATTGTCTTTTTTTTTGTTTATATTTTTAAGAAATTATTAAGAATATTATTGGCGACTTTCGAGCATAAGCGTAAACTATTCGTTATGTACGTTATGATGTGCTTAATATATGTAAGATAATTAAATTCGTCTTCGAAATGAGGGCTTTAGCGTATATGTCCTTAGTTGACGGCTTACCAAAATAATCTCTGTAAATTAAACAGGTGTAGTTCTAATCAAAAAATCAAAACTTATCGCGGTTTCGCTCATTAAGAATTGATAAATTATGTTGCGATCTTTATGTATTGGTTCGAGTCGCTGGACATGAAAGATTATGTCCATATTACTATTTCTTTTAATGTATAGCGCTCGTTTTCCAAAGTACATGGAGGAGGAGGAGGAATCAGTTTAGTGATCACATCTATCACAGTCACAATATCCAAAGTGAAAGGATTGACGTCAAGCCAAACAATAACATCTCTGCGTTGTCCGTTGAACAGGGCAGCAGCTCCTCCGTCGAGTACAGCCTCATAGGAATTTATTCCACGCGAGAGTATCTTACTCGATATTGTTTAAAACTTTTTGCTTAACTTGCTTTTACGATTGAACGAAACAAATCCATCTTCAATTTTTTAAATTTAGGGCGAGACAAAGTTTCGAAGAAATTTTCACCTTTAAAGGACGACTCAATTTCCAAATGTACTTGGTAACGCGTTATCTTTGGCAATATGATTGCCTTTGTTTTTTTTTATACAGTTCAGTGAAATGATCCGTGACGTGATGATCAAAATGTTTACAATTCAAATTGGTATCAGCAATGCCTGCCGCTACTTCAATAACGTC
Source organism: Glossina morsitans morsitans (assembly GCA_001077435.1). Classification (NCBI taxonomy): domain Eukaryota; kingdom Metazoa; phylum Arthropoda; class Insecta; order Diptera; family Glossinidae; genus Glossina; species Glossina morsitans. The sequence continues at coordinate 86,922 of CCAG010006377.1, forward strand.
ACTATCGATAGTCAGCAAGGAGGCAAGAAACTGAATACCAATACATTCTTTGAAATTTTTTTCTCATTCAAACCATAAGCAATAGTAATAGTACTTTGTTCAATAATGAATGATAAGCACGACATTCAATCCGGCAAGCGCCTTTCGAGACCTGACGTTAAGCACTATTCAAGTATGCTGGCACCTTAACGACAAACTGAATTACTTTTTTAGCCAAGCGGTCTGTTTCGTTTGACTGTGTAAATCACTTTCTGCCCAAATACTTTATTAACCGTTGACGTGATTCCATTCACGTCCGTTCAGGCGCTTGGTATCGAAAGCGATAAGCTCAGAATTGATAATCAATTGATTATTGGCAGTGTCACTACTTAAAAGCTTATGGTATTGCCTTGATCGTTCGCATTAATTCCAAGACGACCATTCTTGTAAATGGCGATACGGGAATACGTAGTATCTAAATCAATGCCAATTCGGAATACTCCTAAGCATATCCGTGCATTCATCTGGCCATCTGTCTGTCTGCTTATTTGTGTAGTATCTGTGGTAAATATTCTCCCGTTCACAAATACGAAGATATCGTCCACAAACTTGTAAAAAAATTTAAAAACGAACCTCACTTTTCAACGACAACGCCTACACGCGTATGTAATAAAAACTGTAAACACTTTTGTTTTCCGTGTTTTTTCCTTGCTGCTCATAGAGTGCAATACATATCTCATATAAATTTTCACTTTTATTCGAAAAATAGAAAAAATCAATCGCGCCCATCCAATACTGTAGAGTGTGAAAATTTAGTTCTTTTGCTCTTTAGGATCACGGTGATGGATATAGATTCAGTACGGCTGAAATAATTTCTTACGTTTTTTTTTCTAAACATAACTTCTTTTGAATGACATGACATGTTGACAAGCATTGCTTGAAGATTAGCACTTTGTAAAAATGGTATGATTTTCGAAAATTATCGGACAATGTACCTTTCCGTCCGATATAACAGTTAAATTTGTGTCAAATGGTATCCTAAAGAGTTTGCTTCCAGATATTTGATTAGAAAAGTTTAAGAAAACGTCTTCTTGTGGGTTGAGTCTTCGACTTGGAGGTTAAGGATGGAAATTCAAATGGAAAACGATTAAAATAATTTGATTCACAACTGATTCAACTTTTCAATAATATAAACATTTGGAATAATCTCACTGCAGAGCGAGCATTTTCGCATAAAACCTTTAAAAACTTTTTTGCTTAATTCTATGTCTTTACACTGTTGTCGTATGTTTTTCAGTTTACAAAATTCTTTTATTTCTTATCCTTACCCTATGCGTAATTGTCAAAATGAACTTGTCACTAAGGTGCAATTCAAATAAATCTATTCCTTTTTCCCATAGACGAATAATTTGGATATTGCCGATGACGTTCCATTGTAATGAGATTAACCAGAAGCAGCAGGAAGTTAAACAAAAAAAACAAAAGAAGAAAAATCAAAGCCTTGTACAGTAGAAAAACATTTTTAAACATTCCCTTTCCCTCCCCTCTACTCTTTGCCTTTTGTACGCATAAAAACCAAACTAAAAACTATCCTTGTTGATGATGAAGTGAGTTTTGTTTTTTCTTTTTTTTTTTTTTTTTTTTTGTATATACATCCTGTCTCTGCTGTTCCGCTCCAAAAAAAAAAAAACAACTGAAAATCTGTTTCCTAAAAAAAGAAAAAAGGGTCAAGTGTCTGGCTAAATTGACCGCTGTGACCATAGTGATATAAGGATTATGTAAAGTTAAGCTACTTGCTTTCCTACCGCCAGCATTTAACCACAACTGTTCAGAGTCATTTAAGCTCGGAATAGATTTAGTAGCAATAGACTTAGGTACAATGAAAGCTAATAAATATCAAGAAAAAAAAAAAAAAAAAAAAAAATATAGAAAAAATTGAAAAAAAATGCAATAAAATATCAATAAATTCTTTATGAATCTTTAACCAATAAAATGATAATTGATTTCTTTGACCGGCATAGGAAAACAATTTGAAATGAATGCAAATTATTTAAGGAAATTTTTGTTCTTATTTTTTGTTTTCAACATTTTATTATTATCGTTCACAAGAAAACTATTAAGCTCAAGTTCTTCTTTCTTGCTTCTCATGCTTGATTAAATAAAGATTTAACATATAAGGTATATAAATATTAGCCGAGAGCCTACTCTATGTTCTGTATGCATACTGCCGAGATTGTATGTGTGCTTTTGTTTACATGAATGCAATATAAATAAAATGTAAATGTATGTAAATGCTCATATAATGTTTTGTTGTCAAAGTCTTTAAACTTTCGGTAAGTTATTTTTATAAAGAATTTCTATAAAATGACATAAAAACAAATAAACGTACACTTTATGTAAAGCAAGAAAAAAGAATAAAAAAAAAAGAAAAGCAAAACACCAACAAAAACAAAAACAAAGTAAGAATTATTCAAAAGTTAAATTGAAGCAGTTGGATTTTATTTATTTAATTTTTTTTGTTAGCTAACAGCACAAGAATTTATCATTTCATTTCAATAATACCTGGCCATACCTATATATGTTATTAATCTGCTTGAGATTCCGATACGATTTAGCATAGTTCCTGCAAGTAATGATGTTCTGTCTTTTGATGGGACATTGAAAAATCTCAAAAAGAAGGCAGAAGCTATGCATCAATATATTTGATTTGCAGCTAACATAACAGTTTGGAAGCGATTATGATCCCGCCATGAAATAAGAACCCATTGGGAAAAGAATTCAAAATTTCATTCTTTGTGTCAATAACGTAAAAGAGGAGCGCATATCGAATCTCTTTCATGTATCGTATCTTAATCCACGCTCTATAAGAATAGTCTATGCACGTCCTAAAGCTGTTATTATACAAACATCAGAGAGAGTGTGTACAGTGTAGGTGCTTGTAATCACTATCAAGCTATGGATTGATTTAGTTGTAAATCAATATCTGCCATAGATTGCAAATTACGGGTATCTGTCTAATCTGGGTAGATCCAGAAAGGGTGATCTTGTATTTCAATATACGCACATGAATCAGATGGATTGAAAGATGGATTGATGAATGGAATGCTTCGAATGAAAGATCGAATATTGTCCAACTCCATTTTTCTCTTGTCTTGGGTCTTGTATGGATATCATCTTTAACAGTAAATAAATTTCATTTATGATCAATAAATACTTTCATTATTATACCTTACACTACTTGTGATACAAGGGTATATTAAATTTTTGTGGATGTATGCAACCCCCAAAAGGAAGTTCAAATCAATCCTCCTTTTATTGTATATATTAAATTTTTGCGGTTGTATGCAACGCCCACAGGGAGTTGAAGTCGACTTTAATTTTTTTATAACGAAAGTCCTTTTACAATACGTAAAGTAACTGTGAATCGGTCTAAGCTTGTATGTCCGTCTGACCGGCATTTATTCAACATGCGGGGCGCGATTTTTGAGCCGCTTTAATGAAATTTGATACACCAGCGTGTTTTAGTCCAAAGAAAAATGGTCTTGAAAATGGTTCGGGTCGGACCACTTTTTCGTCCACCTCCCATATAACGGGAAAGTCACTATATAAGTAATTTTAGGATGGTTTAGGGTATTTTATGGTGGGCCATGACAGACTATACCTTTTTTACTTGTTTTTAGAAGATGCTAACCGTGGCTGGGTATGGCGAATATGACATGTAAGTTAATAACTTCTGGAATTGACACTTAGATGAATGGCATCAAATGCTTATAACAAAGAGTTTGTATTTAGTCCAATTTTGAAAGTGTCAATTCTTAAACGACCCATGTTCAGCCTTCACATCGATTAGGAATTACAGCTGTTTTGAAACCAGCGTTACTTTCACAATAGCGGAAAACTCCGAATTTCGCGTATTGATTAAACGTTGCTTTTGAATAAGGAAAATTCCTTTCGAACTCAGCATTGATCTGAATGTTGTTATGGCAGCTGTTGTCGGTTGGCAAAATTTCACATTCTTAAAGAAAACTGCAGTAATGGATAAAGTCGAACAAACAACAACAAATTGTTTGTCTTACTTTATCCCTGAGCTTATTAACCAATATATTATGCCTTTGTGTGATGAAACAATTACGAAAATATTCGCGACCCTCTCATAACAGCTTGGCAAAGGAAGAATTAAGAAGCAAACGAAAAACGATACATCAAAAATATGACAATTAAAGTTAGTAAAAATATATAACAGAAACTTTTGGACATTGGACGTATAGGCGGTCTCGATAGTACAGATAGTACAGTTTAAATGTTACAGTTTAAAAAGTTTGCATATATTTGCCACAAACGACACTTGTTTCAATTTACTTCTTCTTAAATGCATTCATGAATAATATAAAGTAATAAGCAGAATAAATTTTGGTAAATTAAATTAAATTACTTTGTAAAGATTTTTTAATTTTTCTGCAAGCTCTTTATATTTTTGTCATCTCTGTCAGATAATCTTCACCTTATTAAATGTAAATTATATTTATCGTTTCCCTTGAGCATACATTTTTAAATCTTTAACATCTGCATTCATTCTCAGTATAACCGTTTCATAATAATCATTAACTTCATCCATAAGGTGTTGAAATTATATTTTCATTCAAAAAAAAAAAAAAAACAAAAAAGTTCATACTTTTTTTAATACTACATACAGAGTAGAAAAAGTTGTGCTGTGATGTGCTTAAATAGTCAAAAGTTAGTTTCATTCATTTCTCGTATTATGTAAATATTTTATCTTTTTTTTTTTTTTTTGTTATTAAAAGTTATTTATCATTAATATCTTAGGAGAGATGGCTAACAATATTTAAGAAGTTTGTTGTTGTGTGTGTGGTCATATCTGCAAAGTTATCTTAGTCAAAAGCATATGAAGTTAATATTAAGAAATGCAAATAAAGATTTGAAGTAAAAAAAAGAAAAAAAAAAAAATAGTAAAATAATCCCCAAATATAAGCAACACATTAGAGGAAACGTCAATCCGAAAAGTATACTTTAAAAGTTTTAAAACATTTAAAGAAAGCTCTCAGGAATCACTTTTAATAATTTAAGAGAGTAAATATAAATAAATCCTTGCTGTTTTTGTTTTGATAAAATATACTTGGTACAAAGCTTAATAATCCAAATATGCCAAATCACTATCTATGGCCTTTGGACATTTCTCGGGAAGCTTATGGACCATTGAAATATTTTCGGACATTTTCAATTTCTATGAATCATCGACGTGTTGAATTCGTTTTATTGTTCATTAACGACCTCCTGTGCGCAACAGAGACGACAGCACATTGTCCCATTCGGTTTCCTTTGGTAAGCAACGATGCAGGAACCGAATAGAGAAAAAACGCTGCATGATGAATGACATACTCGGGAGTTCATAAGAATACCTGAGTAGGGTCTGGTAAATAGGGTAAACTTTAATGCCATTAAAACCCAAAGCTGTCTCCTAACGTACTGGAAAAGTGATGAGATACCTCTCTCTTTTGGCGGCGTCAATGCAGAAGAATCGGCAACTCTTGATGTTCGGGATGTGAGAATATGAAACGATGGTCGTTGGACAAACTAAGTATTCGAAGTGTCGAAAGTCGCAGCCAAGGGATTAAGTGTTTTAAAGCGGTGGAAAAAATACTTCAATGCATCCGATAGGTACACCATTTACATAGCCTGTCAAAATTAGAGTGTAACACGCACCCTCGACTTTCCACCACATACAGCGATAGGCTCAGGTGTTCATGGGCGACGAAAGTGCGTCAAGAACTCCCTGTACCCTTGAGCATCGGTTTAATGTGAGTTGTGTTGCGCTTATCTGCGGATAAAAAAGAGATGTGCTCATCAATTAAATCCTACGCTAGGACTACACGTTTTTCTCAACATTCTTACCCGCTCGTCCTGGAGTTACCTGTTGGCCGCACAACGGACTAGCGCGATTTCCACCCGGGAAATTGTTTCCTTGTTTCCTTTGGCTGGAGAGGGACGGACGTATGCGATTTTTGTCGTTTTCAAGGCAACCTTTTGCTTGCAATCTCGCAATCCTCTTTCTAACAGTTTCGTAACTTCCTGTGCTTTCACTCCAAGTTACTTTTCGTAACTTAAGCAGCATTTTTTCACGTTCCATCCAGTTAAGAAAAGGAAAAAACGAAATGCCATGTATGACATCCATCTCTTTACACTTTGATAGACACTATAAGAGAGCTTCTAAACAATTGAAGCTTACATCGTTCAAACATCAATATCTAAGTTATCTATATCTGAAATTTCGGGAAAACAACATGCGTCAAGTACCAACCTCATCTAACTGAAAGCGCACTTTTGTATACGTAAGTGCAAAAAGACAAAAAAAAAAAAAAACCAAAGACATTTTATTTAAAACTTTCCTTAAAAAAATTAAATTTCAATTTAAATGAAGAATTAAAGAAAAACTTTTTAGTACAAATTTTTGTAAAAATTTTAAATTTTAGTGAGTTTTCATATCTTAAAGAAAATAACATGAAGTAAGCAAGTTTCATGCATTGTTCTGATAACCAACACAAACAAATTATTAAATAAATTTTTGATATTTTTTTCAATCATAATTTTTTACGTTTTTTTTAATATGGCTTTTAAAAAAAAAATGTCGAATATTTTTAAACATGTTTTTTTATTTAAAACATTTTCCTTGCGTTCAACAATTGTTCAGCTTTTTTGGTTTTTTCCCTTGGCCAACTACCACATTTCGTTTTGTTATGTTTTGACGGAAACGTGTCTTGGCTTGTCAACTTCCGCAGTTCACTTACCAAGAATAGAAAGGAATGGTGTAACATGAGTGCCAAAAGAAAGAAAATAAAAGTGAAAAACAAACACATGACTTTCTGAAACGTATACAAGGTAATAGTCTGCGACATGTTATTATAATAGGCTTCAGTGGTAGGGGCTTAAAGGAATAACCGTAAAAACTAAATGTGATACTATTTCGCATTAAGATAACAGATATTTTAATATTTATTTTTTTTTCACATTTTTTTTTTTTGTTTTTTTAGCAAAATGCGAATGTGAACCAGTTTGTGATATTTTGGCATTTATTTTATGATAAATTCTTAGTATGAGGTTTTCAACGAAAACGCAAAAAATTTCACATTAATCGCGTTTCTGTTAAGGGATTTATGATTTCAACAAACAGTAGACAAGCGACCATAGAGGACTGCACTGATGAAGCCTTGTAGATTTGTGTATTTTAATTAGTTCCTTAATGGTATAGTTATGGAGGAATAGAGAAATTAGGTACGAGTGAATTTCAGGGCGGAGAGTGGATTTTTTTGTAGAATTTATCATACCCTACAATATAATTGCACACTAAATTAGTACCAATGTATGCAACATCTAGAAGAACTTGAGTTAGGCGTATCCTTTATTATAACGATCGATTCAGAATCCCTTCCTGAAACGATTTAAGTTTGTTTCTCGGTCTGTCAGTGAGTTCGTTTTGTTTTTTATATTAAACCAACACAGACTGTAATTTTTGAGGTATCTTGATGAAATTCAGTACGCTGACATATTTCCGTTCAACGACAAACGGTGTTGCAAATTGTTCAGATTGGGCCAAGTTTTCGACCACTTCCCATACACTGTCTTATAGAGAAAGGTCGTTCTATGAGTATATGTAAGGCGTTGTAGGGTATTTATTGGTGGGCAGGAGTCGATTATAATTTTTTTACTTGTTTTTCCGAAGCTAGAAATTGTCTATGCGATAATTATGGAACAGTAACATATCACTGAATACGTTTATTGTCTGCCGCATATAAAACAACACTGTCGCCAGATCAATGTCAAACAATGCAATACTTGCTTTTTAATGAGAAGAAATACAACAACAATAACAATCAGCAGTCATTTGAAAGGTGTTATGCCGGCTTTTGATTGTCGAAGAAATAAATTTGTGGGAGTTTGCTAATTTTAAACAAATTTATACGGACTCTAACGACGCTGAATCCCCGAACTCGGCAGTTGTCCCAAAAAACATAAAAAAGTGATGTTGGGTAAGATAGCTGACACCATAAAGACATCGAAAGACGTGGTGTATTTGCTACTTTTTGACCGAAAGTAACAATGTGTTCGGGCCGCTTAGATGAGATAAAAAGGTTTTTTTTGATACGAAATCTGGAAATGGATGAGACATGAAATCATCACTGCACTCCAGAGTCAAATTACCAATCAGCTGAGTGGACAGCAACCGAAAAAACCCGCCCAAAGCGATCAAAAAGAAAAAATCACCTGGAGATGGTGATGTGCGTGGTATTAAATCCATCGATTATCTTGAAATAGAACCGAGGATTTATAGTGAATTTTATGTAGATTTCTAAGGGCGCCTGAATGACAAAATTGCAAAAAAACGGCAAGTTAGCCCGGAAATATATTGAGTCATGTGGTAAATGGAATCTTAACCAGTTATCCACATATTTGCTCTACATTCTACTCGGATAAAAGTAGTTTGGTGTCAGATAGAAGCAACTTCTTCTAATCGCTTGGTAACTGAATAAAATTAATTAACTTTTGGCGGAAGAACGCTGAAGATCTCTTCTTGAGATCCACTTGCCACCTTTTCGTTTGATACTTTTTTAGGTTTAGGAACCGTTTGGAAAAACCTTTGCTTAGTTCACATATCTTCCGATGGATGCGAGGCACTTGTCCTTCAAGCTATCTAGTGTAATACTTCTGATAGTGGTAGTAGTACGGAAGATGTATGCAACCATATATGGTGTAATGTTCGGCGCAAAGTTGATTCGATCGATTAATCGGTAATTTCGTAATGGTGAAATTCGCTTACCTGCAACAAATGTTGAAAATTCACCTCAAAATTCATCTAAATTCTTCAGTTGATTTATTCTTTTTGTTCTCCTCATATTATTTTCTCTAATTACTTAATAATTTTTAATAATTTAAGTCCTCATTATTTATTTTATTTAAACTAAATTATTATTTTACGAATTTTTTGTATCAAAATATGGCCATTAATCACTAACACGATGTGCGTTTTTTGAAAATCCCCTGCACACTTGTAGTCACTACAAGTGAGGATAATTTCCACCTTTTATGAGTAAATATTATAAAACTTTATTTTACTTTCTTTTTATTGCATGCAACATGTCTTATGTATGGATTTTCTTTATTTCCTTTCATTTATTCAATAATATTTTTAATGGCTTGTGCAAGAATTCTCGGCTATAGATCATGCGGAAGCACATAAGGGGAAACTTTTTTTTTTTTTTTCGCAAATACTTTACTACACTAATAAAAATAACTTCATTCAAGCTCTAGGCCGTTGAAAATGATGGAAGTAAAACTTATGCATACATGAGTTTTGAAAAAAAAAAGTAGAGGATAATTCTTTAAGACTCTATGACAGCATGTGAAAAGTTTTGGGTGCAAAAACATATTTATTTTACGAAAAAAACATGCGAAAATATGCACACAATTTTGTTAAAAGCACTAAACTAAGCCGAACGTAAATTATCGAAAGTATATAAGGCTTTTATTTCGTAAGCTTATATCGATTTTTATATTCGCCAAAGGCGGTATAATACATTTGCAAATATTTGTAACGCGTAGAAACATATTATTAATAATAATGAGGTAGCGAAGTATTAGAATCCATTTAGCCATGCCTGTCTCTTCCTCTATTGAAGTCGTGGTTTCGTCCACAAAACTTTGTGTAAAAAAAGGAGTCTTATGTGAAATTTTTTCCTATCAATTTCGAGAATTTTTTCCACCTTCGAAAATGAAAGGAAGCGGAAATTATTTGTTTCATCCATGGAAGAATATAATTTCTTAAATGATTTACTTAAAATCGGAGAACTTTCGTTTATCGTTCATAAAAATGTCTGTTATACGCAACGGTCTATCTAATCGTAAAAAAATATCTGTTACTAAGTAGTAAATATAATAAAAACAAGTAAGTAAAAACAAGTAAGAACACATAGCCCACCGTTAAATACCACATAGCACCCTACAATTATTCATGTAAGGGCTTTATGTACGAAATGGTCGAAAAAGTGTTTCAATCTGAATCATCTTCATTAGCGTTCGTCGTTGGGCTAAAGCACGCTAGTGTATCAATTATCTTCAAAATATCTTAGAAATTGCTGTCTGTAGGTTGAACACAAGAAAACAAGGCGGATAGACAGACAGACGGACAGACAAGCATGGATCGTTTCAAGAAGTGATTCTGAACAAAAGATAATGTATTGCAATAACTTCTGAATGTTGCATACATGCGCACAAACTTAACATTCCTTTGTACCGCAAAGCAAAGTATAATAATGAAAATATTTGTTGACCACAAATGAAATTACAAAGCACTTAATCAAATTAAACACGAATAAGTGAAAGCATCTTGACTAACAACTCAATGGTCATGGGTTCAAATCTCAAGTGCGGTAGAGTTTTCAATAAAGCCGATAGCTTTAGATTCTAGTTAAATTAATTATAGTAATAACAATAATCAAAAGAACAAAACCCCCCTCCCTCTCTTTTCGACATCAAGTCTTGACTTTACAGCATTTCATGCAATAGACCAGATCTTTCCACTTGACGGCTTGCTCTGATCACGTTCCGCTTTCAACTGTGCCCATGTTATTTTCGTTTGCCTGTTTTCTTTCCATTGTATTTCTACTTCTCGAACTACTTTACTCCACCACTTATCTTTTGAAGCACACATCGTACCCAATATTGGACATTAGTAGATTTCGTCCAAGCCATATATATCTATTTATCGGTTTTCAGAACAATATCTTAACATCGTTTCGCCAGGAATTCCCTAGTTCGGGATCGAAGCCCCCAAATGATGGCTAACCTTTCACATGCTAGACATTCTCGCGGGTTTGCCGTACGAATGATTCGACAGCGAGCAAAATGGAGAATAAGTTGTAAACAAAAATTGTAATGCACATCTTCTTTATCTTTTTGCTTAGTATTGTCTGTAGGGCACGTAATAATGTTACCTGTAAGACAATAACCATCTGCCCTTTAATGATTGGTGAGCAGTCAATTTGTTTTGCTGATGTGTTTATACTATAGCCAAGCTTTGGTGTTCGGTGTGGTAAAAATCTCTTCGTTTGGAAATGAAATCAAACCTTCGACTCATTTCTTTGTACATTTAACCTTACTACACTCTGTCCGTGTCGAAAGGGTGTCGACATCGTATTTCTTTTACCAAGGCCTAGAGACAAACTAGACTTTCTAAATGCTTTTGTTTTCTTTCACACACTTAGTATGTCATCGGAATTTGTAATAATTCGCCCTTCTGGGATATTTCCCGAATTGAAGCATAATTTAAATAAGGAGTTCGTGAAAAGTGAAGAAAAGATAATTTAGGAATGCAAAGGGTTAATGGTTATCCTTCTTTTCAAAAGTTTTGAGATGCACCTTCACACACCCGACTGATCGAAGAAAATGCTGGCGAGAATTTGCAATTGAGAATTTCTTACACGTAGGACGGTATTATCAGGCAATAAATTCAACGGCGGAATTTTTAAATACACGCCGTGGACAACGTTGTGACTAACGTCTACCGGTTTTAAATTTCCTGCCAGTGTGTAGCGAGTAGATAATAGGATATATCTGAATATATATTGAAAGAGTGACTTTCATCTTTAAGCGAATCAAAACAACGTTCACGCAATGGCTTTTAAAAATAGGCAGAAGTTCGACTAGGTGACTATAGCAGCCGCGGAACGGTGTAAACTGCATAATTGGTGAAAAAGCGTTGAAGAATCAAGCGATCAAGAATCAGAAGGTGCGTTATCCTAATGTCAAAACTCAAGAGAGGCCGACTTTTATTTCAAGCGAACAGCTTCACGTCAACGAGTTGTTTCGGATAGATTAAAGCATCGTGGTAAGAGGAAGAAGGATAGAAGTTGAAGGATTTTGACGCTTAAGATAAATTAGATTATTTCAGTTACTAGAAAAGTAGAAAGCATTGTTTTATTGAACGACTTTGTGTTTGCGTACAAAATGACACTATAAACAAATCCGATTTTATGCAACAAAATGCAATTATTTGTGTATATGTATATTGTGCAATCAAAAAGCTATGATGACATGAATTAAAAAGCGGTTTTAAGTATTATTTAATATATAAAATTTAAATTAGTTATTTACTAGATTTTTCACTCAGACACTTGACAATTTTATATGCTTGTGTTGTTTTATTCTTTTTTTAAGAGATATGCTTACTCAAAATACTCGGTTAGCTTCATTTAATCAAGTGTTAAATTGAAACTATATCAGAAAATAACAAATGCAGTAAAAAACCAATAATAACCACAAAACATATACACAAGATTTTGCACGTATATGAGGTTATATATATGCAGTGATTTTTTTCTTTTTTCTTTTTGGTTCCGGTTGTCAGTATTTATAACACAATACGTACGAGTGTATGCATAACTTCCGCTTGAAATTAAATGAACCATGTGGAATTTAATACAGTGAAAATTGTTTATATAAGTAGTTACTCACACATATATATATACATACATATATATATATTTATACAATGTACATACAATATTTGTATGCATTTAACAATCAATATGAACAATGCATGAAATTTGATAACGTTTAACAATTGTTTAACTATAACACGTTATATGAGTATGTGTTGGCCATTTTCTTTTACTAGTGCAAAATGTAAAAACAAACACATAAATCTAAACTAATAAAACTGATTTTATACAATTTATAGAAAATTTTAATTAAAATTGTTCGAAATTTGTGCTTTTTTTTTTTTTTCAAAAATCATTGTTTAATGTAAAGCTCGAGCAAAGTTCATGGACTTAATTTACAAGTCTAATTAATTTTAATAAAATTTCACCTAAATTTTTGTTAAAGAATGCCTAGATGACCTTGTGGCTTATTTTCAACCATTCATTACGTATAAATCATTAAATGCATGATATTTTGTGCCCGTAAGGGAATTGACGCAGTTTTTAACAATAAAATACACAAAGGAAACGAAAAGAGAGAAAGAGAAAGAGAGAAAGAGAGAAAGAGAAAGAGAGAGAGAGAGAGAGAGAGAGAGAGAGAGAGAGATGCTTAGTAAATCCTTCTCCCTGGATGTTCGATTCCAATAATTACATTACGACGTCAGCAGGAATTTTGTCTCTTTCTCTTGAAAGAGTCATACCAATCTTCCAGGAACAACCTTTGGTCACAGCAGCCCGACATCTGTCGTTATTATTTATGGTAGCTTCAATTAGTGTTTTGCAAGTGTCAAAGACTACTACTATGTAACCTGCACGCCTGCCTACGCAGTTTAATTAGGCGAATCCGGCGCTAAATGCAAATTGTGAGTACGAAAATACCGTACTACACTTAAGAGGTCCTACTAACTCTAGATTGCCAGAGATTGAATTCTTGCCTTTGAACAAGGCAAGGTCTATCTACCACTTCATTTTATATAACAGGGTCCTATTAACTTTGGAATGTCAAAGAGGAGATATTGGCTACGATCCAAAGTTTCGATTTTTGGGAAGAAAAGGCTTATCTAACAATTCAAAATTAAATACCACATCGACTTGGGAATAACTACCATAGTCACCACGGAAGGTCTATAGTTATCAGGACCCTGTTATTCCCACGAAAACAGTAAAAGCTACGTGCAACTATTCTACGCAGGTCTACTCTGTAAATGGACATCATAGTACCCGTCGTACCCATAGTTCAGACTTTAATGCTGCCGGGTTATGGGTATTACGCAGCGCAGCTATTCCCGCATTCTGATTACCTGTATATCTTGGATAGTCAGCCAATTTTTCTACATGAATTTCTAATATTCAAGGAGAAAAAATGCTAAACTTCAGCCACACTATTAATTCTCTCGTCCCAGTACAGCACATGCAAGCTTATGAAATTTATGTAAACATAGGATCTCCGCCACATGACCACATGAAAAAGACGCCGGCAAGTAGATGACTTCCAATACTCCGGTTGGTTTCCCGCTGGAAAGCTCCCGTTACTGGGAGTATTTAAAGACAATGCGCGTGCTTGACAATGTGCCTAAAACAAATACACCTAACTCTTTTTTTACACGGTAGATGCGCTCTTTATACGGTAGCACTCCATGAAAAAAATTGTGTTCAAAACTACATGCGACGTACGGTAAGTTTGGTGGTGTGTTCTACAGCTTTAAAAAGGCCTGTAAAATGAAAAACTCTATATTTCTTGTCAAAAAATCGTCACTGCTCGACGAAAGGCGCGCATGTTTGTTACGAATAGGGTCAAAAATGCTATCATCAGTAGATACATCGGGCATGTCTAGCATAACTGTCGAGTTTGATTCAAACGAAGAATTTCGTTTGCTATTAACGGCCAGGTAGCAGTAGAGCAAGTCACTAACGCATATGTTGGCATAAACCGACTGACTTCTGCTCACAATGTTCCCTTAATCGTATTTTTTGATGTTGTATACAGAAGTAAAATAAATTACAAAATCGTGTAAAAAAGACCGTGTACAAAAAAAATGCGCGCATAAAATTTTTGCTTATCAACGTCGTCGTTCGGTGAAAATAGGCCTTAACGTCGACAACTGGTAGGTTGTAAGCTTAAGCATTTCAATCAATCGAAGAGGCATACGTTTTTCTGTTCACTACACACGTAGTCGATACAGAGCCGAGAAAAATTTCATTTAAGAAGCAAATTCCGTAACTTATACTATTGTCATTTTATACTAACTATTCGAAGATGTCATTAGAGTTAATCTTTGCAAATCTTAACAGCGCCAAATATGTTTTTGAAATAGTCTAAAAAGCTTCGTTATTCGTATACCGCTTGTAAACTTATTTTATATTTTGTAACGTAGTTGACATTGACGACAAAACCATTACTTTCAAAATAATACGAAAATAAATAAAAAGGTTATAGTCAGGCAAGGGCGACTATTAAATACATACCCTATTGCTTAACATCATCCCTATTTTTATAGTAAATTTCTAAAAGTTACATCCAGTTTCCATGCAAGTGCGTAATTTTCAAATCTCATAGAGGAGTGGGGCCAAAAAGCGAACTGACGTGGTATAACTGTAGAATATTTAATGTTCTTGTCATAATCTTATCATCCTTCAGTTGTGGCTTGTTAATCATGAAAATCTTTACTTTGCGGTGCAGTGCAAAAAAATATCCGCTTAGTCAAAATTTCTATGTCAAATTGCTATAATAATTTTTGCCAAGTAATTTTAAAAATTAGACCCTATTGCCATTTAAAGAATTACTTTTGCTAAAAATGACTGTATAAAAAAGCTTTCAAAAAATTGATTTACGTGACCCAAGTTGGGTACAGTCGAATTTTATGTCAAATTCCTATTATATAACCATTTTTACGAAAAAACATTAAAAATAAGACCATTGTGCCATATAAAGCTTTAGTTCTCGTAGAAATCATTACATGGGAGAGAGTTGAAAAAACTGGTCCACCCAAACCCAATTTTACACATGTATTTAATAAATCCAAGTTCTGGTTTTCATCGATATTTGCTGAGAAGTTTGAATTTAAAAATTGCATATTTTTGTCCCATTTTTCTTGCAGTAAGGCGTTACGTAGGGAGTAATCGCAAAAATGGTCAAACCCAATCCATTTTTAATACGCTTCGTTCCTGGACCTAAATACGTTAGCGCACCAAATTTTTTCAAAATATCTTCAAAAATGGTAATCTATGGGTTAAATATAGATTGAATGGACACGAAGACAGATGGACAGACGAGCTTGAATCAATTCAGAAAAGGATTCTGAATCGATTGCTGTAATTAAAAATATGAGTCTATCGTTTGAATATTGCCTGCATGAATATAACATGCCCTATGCCACACGTTGTGTAGGGTATAAAAATATGGAACAGTAAATAGGACGCAACAAATACAAGTGAAAATTACAAAGAAACAAGTACAATAAATTCGAACATAACAAACGCATATAAATGCAAATAAAATGCAAATACGCATACCCCCGCAAATATATAAAACAATAGCAAGCAAAGCAAATGAATATTCAGGATCTCTATTACTGACCATATGTGGAAAAATTTGCAGAAATACATTTAAATGGAAAGAAACAACAACAACGGAAGGCAATAACAACGCATATAAAAACTTTCGGAAATATAAGTTGCAAGAATGGAGATAAACTATAAATAAGGACGTGTAAAAGTTGAAAAGGCGGTGAATTTGCTATGAACCAAGCGATGAGAGACACTGTCAACGATTTGTCGTAGTACTGTCAGCGAAATCATACACAATCAGAGTTCAATGAATGTATGGCAAGCACGATGTGAAAGCTCGTTAAAAGATAGACTCGAGAGGACGTTCTCACTCATCACACACGTATCGCTATGGATGGAGAAACGCCAGGGGAAAGTGAAGTGCTACCTCACACAGTTGCCAATCACTCATGGCTGCTTTCAAAGCCACCTGCACAGATTCGGTCATGGAAACTAGTCAGTATACCCGGGCTATTGAGGCACGATAGAGGACGTCGAGTAGGTAACGTCTGGCTGTCCAAGGTTTGAGGCATTTGGGCGACCTAGATGAGCAGGATGACCGACAACCTGGAAGTCCGGAGCAAGGTCAATAGTTTGTCAACATGAAGCACGGCATGAAGCCGCGATTGCAAAGAAAGCAAAGATTATTTCGGTTGGGAAAGTTATTGCAACAGTTTTCTGGGATAGGCTTGGGTTTATGTCAGTCGATTTTCTTCTTGTCTTAAGAAATGAAAGTCCATTGCATCAATACTTGACAAACTGAAGGCAGAATACCGACAAGTGACTTTCTTTGTTTTCCTACGCTAAAGGTTGCGCTCGGAAGGCAGACAATTTCGTCAAATTAAAAAATAAAGTTTTATTTATCTCATAAATCGATCAAATGTTGTTCAGTCAAATGTTGTTGCATTTTTCTCTTATACCCCACCATAATATAGGGAGTAGTATAAGGAGATGTTAATTTTGTGCGGATGCAGGCAGCAACCGAAAAGACTTGAGGTAGACTCATCTTTTATTATATCGATCGATGGAATCACTTTCTGAATCGATTTAAACTCTTTCGTCGGCTTGTCCGTCTGTTCGTTTTATTTTCTTGTGTTCAAAGTGCGGGTCCCAGTTTTTCAGTTATTTCGATGATATTTGCACACCGACATGTTTGGCCCAAGGACGAACGGGCGAGTTTTTCGATCACTCAATAACTGTATTAAGCAAAGTGTGTGTAGGAGATTTAATGTAGTATTTGTACATTTCTTATTGTAGTGGTTTTGCTTGTTATATACATATTTAAAAAAAAATTTTTTATGACATAACATAAAAATATTACGTGATGGGTGAGGAAAGAGATAAAAAGAAACTACATAAACTTAGAAAATTCTAAAATAGTTTAAGGAACAAAAGCAAATTATTTTGCAAGTGGAAGGTCAAGTAATTGACTTCAATTTCAATTTTCTTATTTTCCTGAATTCATCTAGAAGAGATATTGCCAAGCGATTTACATGATTGGTCGGTCTGCGAAGATAGTTTGTAAGAAGCCTTTGCGTTCGATTTTCAACGAATGTTGTCATTGTTGCTAACGAACAACGAGGCATTAACAGTAAAACGAAGACTCTTAGATGGAAATTTTTGAAGAATTTCAATATTTGAGTTATTAGCTCTTGGCCAGAATCCTATGCTGTACTACCCAATGAGTTAACAATAATAATAAATTTAAAGAAAAAATGTTCTGTTTCTTTCTTAAACTGGAGACTTACCATACAACCCTCGTGTATACACGTATTTTTGCATAGTGTCTGATAGCATGAGTTCTCTTCGTTTTTGAACTTTAACTAAACTTAACTGTTGTACTCGGGCAACGCCGACTTTTTAATAAGCTGTACCCTTCTACCTGATACATACCCACGATTCCATAATTTATTTTTGACCTTGGTGCATAAATTATGCGAAATGAAATCTAGCTGCTGCATGAAGCAGCTTTCTCCAAAACGGATTTACGTAGTCCTCATTTACTAAAGTAACACACTAAACAAGTCTCACCACTACGCTTCAGCGTCAAATGAGCAGTCAACCGAGTAGGCAGAAACTCGCGAAAGGGGTCCAAACTTTGAAAAAGTAACCTCGATAGAATGGGGACTATTGCTATCCACAACTAATATGGGTCTGTCAACCATGTTGGCATAAAAATTTCAGACAGGAGACTTATTGAGTCCTGTATTACTTTCCTGTGTTCCTTCTTGTTTTATAAAAACTTTTATCCTACAAACCGCAAAGTTAGATCTTCCGTCACAGTCGTTTCTTCGTTGCATTAATCTTTATATGGCTGGTGGTTCAATAACTGGTTCCATCTACCTTTTGTCGCGTAACCTTAAATAATTCTTTCCTTGAATCAAAACATCTCAGTGTATCAAATTGCGTTAAAATGTCTTCAAATGGCTTGTAGATTGAACACGTACACATGAACCGATGTACATGGACCGATACTTAAGTTTATGTTGAAATTCGGAGAATGATTCTGTATTTATTTATATAGTAAAAGTCTAACTGAATGCGTTGCATATACTTAAACCAACTTAATTGATCCTTAACACAGGTGGTGTAACAGGTTTTCTTTTTTACATTTTCATTTTAAAATCTCTTTCACCTTTTGTATATAGAATCGTTTCTGTTTTCCGTGGTAATCATAAATCTTTTTCAATAGTTCTCTTTTCTTCTTTAGTTTAAGTTTTTTTTTTTTTTTCTTTTACTTAGTGTTACATACAACATACATACATACATACTCGCCCTCTCCAAGCATCATAAATCTATCATTGTTTTGTGTATTGTAAATTATTAATAAACACCATCATCTTTACTATTTATTCATGACTAATGTTGTCCATTGTTTTTTAGAACAGCAGCAGTAATAGCATCATCGTTATCATTCTCATTATTATCATCATCATCATCATACTTTACACCTAAACAGATGTATGTATGTGTAAAGATAAATTCTTGAAAATATGAAAGGAAACGAACTTGTAAGACAACGATTGAAAGTAATAACGAAAAAAAAAAAAATCGATGCTTTCCTCTCACCACATGAATGCCTGGTGTTTGGGTATCAAAAAATTTATGCACCAATAATTCATTCCATCATTTTCAATTGTTTTTCATTTGCTGCACTAAACAAAAAACCCAAAAAGATAAAAATGAGTTAAAACATTCTAATCAGATAAAGTGGACTATCAAATATCTTACACTACTTCGACTAATAAAATTCTTCATCTACCTGTGTGATAAAAAAAATCAAAAACAAAATCTTGTTGTCATATAAAAAGTTACTTTCTATCGCAAGACGTCTTGGAAGAATGGGCCCAGGAAATAGACTTAAGTGTTGCAGACATATCGCAGCGTCACATATATAAACAAATAGAAAAATAAATAAAAATTATTAAAGCTAGGAACTTGGTGTCGTATACTTAATACTAGATTTATGAACCCTTTGCCTATACCTATTTTTATGAAAAATGCGAATCATCACATGACGATGGGATATTGAAAGTTAGCACAAACTTGGTCGATTCAAAACTGGACCTTATTTGTTCATAGACAAGCACATAATGCAGCACGGGCTAAAACAACTTCGGAAGCCACCGAACATTTTTTGAAATTTTCATGTACAACTTTGTGAAAAACTGCTGTCTAAGCGTTCGCTACAAGCAGCTGCATGTTTGGTGCAGAAATCATCGCGGTGTGTTCCGAGATTGTTTCAGCTTCGTCTACATTGTGGGCATATACATGAAGAGATCGCGTTCATTTTTTTAGTCTCGAAATATTTGATCAATGAAGAAAGGCTTGTGATCAATTTCAGCTTTCTATCCTTATTTTTTCGACTGCGAGGATTCGTTAAAATTACCCGTCAAGTTGACGGGTTTTCGTAGGAAAATGGTATACAACAACTAGAAATAGGAAAATGGTGCTGTTCTAGAAATAAAAACTATGCATGTATATTTACTGCGTTATATCATTACCAATACATTCAAAGATATCCACTTAATTATGTAGAATTTTTTGACTTAAAATCAAAAACCTGTCAAATTGACGGATACCATAAATCTAGCGTTAAGGCATCTCTCTTATAGAAAAGGGTCTAATAAATGATTGGATTTCATCCAAACTGTCTTTACTTACATAATACGCTACAATAATAAAGAGGAATATTTTCCTTGGACGCAAAACTGTGCAACAAGTTTCTTCACAATATCTCGAAAATTGTGACCTGTAAGGTATTTAGAATATGATTCGAAATCGAGCGATATTCTAATAGATGGAACGATTTGAAGCTCTTCTGATTGTCGCATAAATTCGAAGAAATTGAATATACCGTGTATCGTAAGTGGTAGAGGGTATAAAAAATGCAGGACTAAGGGATAGACGTGTTAATACATCTTTGCTTGGAAGTGATTTCTTTTTTCTTTCTAAAATTTTCTCCTAACCATTCTTGTTATTCTCTTGATATAAATGCTAGTGGTAAAGGTACTTTTCGATTATTTCTTATTATTTGTAAGATATTGAAGATAAAAATGACGAATTAATAATTAATTATTAAATAAAATTTTTCTTATTTTTCAAATTATTTTTATATATTTTGTTTTACACTTTATTTGACATTCAGTTAATAGTATGGATGACATTATGTCATCATCTCTCTTCTACTATGAGGAATAAAGGATTTTATTAGTTAATTAAATTTGGAAATTTCATATAGAATTTAAATCATTTCTCTTATGTGCATGCATCCTCAATGAGTATGAAACAATAGCCTGGACAATAGAATATCATCAGACAATAGAATTCAATTTTCCTTGAAGTTCGTGCATCTATATGTCTGCCTGCGTGCATGTTTATGCTTTAATATCTTTTCAGCACATTACCAAACTATGTCATAAGCTTAGTAATAATAATAATAATAATAATAATAACTATAAGTCGAAATTTTAACATAAAATTTCTATTAATCACTTGAGTAGAGAGGGAAGACAGGAAAATGAACAGAGAAAAATCATTAAAATAAATGTTAATATCTGATGTAATATTTCCTTGGCAAGAAGAAATTATAGGTATATAGATAGGTATATAGGTGTGTGTTTGTATATATGTTTACATATATTAACAATTTGTCATAAATTGTAAATGTTTATAAGTTGAAGGATGGTTATGCATCATGCAAAAGTGGCCGGTAACAGTAGCAGAATATAGAACGAATTTTACAAGAGGATGTTCGGTAGACGTTAAAATATCAAGTGGTGGTCATATATGTATAAGTTAATGTTTATGTGGGTGTGTGTGTATGTGTTTTTGCGTGCACGTATAAGCTAATGCAACTAATTGCTTTTCTAAATGCATAACGGTTGATTTATGCAATTTGTCATATACGAATTTTACACTTCCTTCCGGTATGTAAGTTATTCGTGCATCTATATATATATATATATATATATGTAAGTGTTTTACTCACAACATTTTCTAAATAGATCTATATACGTTCGGTATACGGTCTAAACCTATAATACTTTCAATTAATATGTACACATACATTGAAACGCGCACATTTACATTTATATGCAAATGTGGATTTACATCAATAAATATTTTGTATTGTTTAGACGAAGCTTGCAAGCAACTTTACTATATTAGATCTGCAACAATAACAGAGTGAAACTTGTGAGAAATTAGCTGAGGAGATAAGTAATTGTGTTGGCGATAGAATGTATGTGTATATATGAATATATACATATATTTGTTGAGTTTTGTGTGTATAATTTTCTATATATGGAAAATGTTAATTTATACTTACGCTTTAATAAGCGTACGTGTATACAATTGCAGACGAGTCCATTTGAAAATGACCCCGAAAGAAATTTATTCGTTAAATTCAACTTTTCAAGATATATGTAAACGTAGATATCGAAAGACATATTGATGAGTAACTAGATGTTAAGATTATACCCAATTAGTTTTCAAATCTTAACTTGATTCATAATTTATAAAGTAAGCTAGTAAGAACACTATAGAGGTCTCTATATAACCCTACAGTTATTCAAATGAAGACTTTTCGAAATAAGTCATTACAGGGGAAACGACGTAAAAAGTGGTCTTCTTCAAGTGTTTGGTCAAAACACGTTAGTGTTCCAAACTGTATCCTAAAACTTGGCGGCTTGTAGGTTGAATGCAAGAAAGAAAGGCGGACAGACGGAGAGACAAACTTAAATCGATTCAGAAAGTTATTCAGACAATGATTGTTAATCGATCGGATTAATAAGAAGTCGGTCTGTCTCAAGCCCTTTTAGGCGTTACACACGTAATATACTCTTGTACTACAAGTAGCGTAGGGTATAAAAAGTTATTGTCGCTGTTTTCAAATATGAAATTTCTTAATTTTTCCTATTGGGTTTTAATCATAAGCAAAAACCGTAATGCCTCTCCTGTGCTTGGGTACATTTGCACATCTAGGTATATACAGTATCTATTTACTAAACCATCATATATTCATATGGCATTAGTGTGTTAATTAAATTTTAGGGTTAAAGTTTATTGCCACAAATTTATTTATGGTGCTTAGATTTTATACGCATGGATTTCTATGCTTATAAGTATGTTGAATAGATTTGCCACTGTGTGGTTTCTATATACGCACATGCATACGGATAACTGTTATCTCTAATGCGATTATTAAAATCCCTATTTAATTTAAATGTTTATGGGACACTAAAACAAATTATTGAAATTCTTTCAAACTCATATTCGTCTATAGCGTCTTATGAAAAGAATTTTTTGGGCAAAAATTTTCTAAATTAATGTGATTCTTATTATATACGTTAAGTGAACTTTAATCATCTTTATGAGACAATATAAAAGAAGGAAATTGTCTCGTTGAGAACATAAGAAGACAATAATAGCTTTAAATAAAAATTAATGGCTAATCCGACAAACATTAACAAATTTGATGGATAAACAACATTAGGTGAAGTCTTTATTGTTGCTAGCAATATCTGTTGGACTATAAAAGTTTTATTCAATGAATAACTAAACAATGAAGAAACAAATTGTTAAAGACTGATATATGTGTATTGTGTTGACAGCGCAAACTATAGAAAACGTTTTCTTTTAATTTCTAATCGAAAACAAAAAATGTACTTAAGCACCATGATATCTAAAGTTGACTTTATGTTGATGGAAGTGTAAATGTTGCATTTCATATATGCCAGAATAAGGTAACTTAACGTATACTTTAGAATACCGTGGTAGAATGTGGTAGAAACACTTTTAGCCAAAGGCAGTCTTAGAGATTCTATCCATTGGTCTGTCTCTCCGTAATGTTTCCTGGTAAACTTTGCCGGTCGCAACAATGAAAATCAAATATCGAATCGATCTGCTTATGTTCACCCGTCCGCCCGTTTGCGCTAAATGTTGTGCGGGTTCCAAAAATGAAGATATCGGTAAAAAAAACAAGGCATTTTATTGCAAAGATTTTTCTTTTAAAGATGCTTTACTTTAACTTTAAATACTTGGAAGATCAAGTCCAGGCTTCAATAGGCTCTGATCGGCATTTGAAAACTGTGCAGAACGTACGCAATATTAAACCGTTAAGCAAGCAAATTTCCAACGGTAGCATAGAATTTTGCAGATGGAAATTTACCCCTTCCACACAACGATTCCATGCGACGATTCAATCTTAAGCCTTTCCGGCGAGTATTGATTGATTCAATGAATATTTCGACAAATGGTATGGAAGTCCCACGTCGACCAGGAGTATATAGATTTCGATGGTTCAAAACTTAATTTAATGGATAAACGTAATTTCCTCCCCGCAAGAATATAAAATAAATTTTTTGAAAGACTTCTTAAAGAAAAAGAAATTCTTAGTCAATTTCTTAATTTTCATATGAAACCTTTTCCGAATTTGACATAAATTAGTTAGTTTAATAGTTGTTTTATTTAATTTAACATTTTCCTCTTAGATAAATGTATCAAAAATTTACTTGAAAACCTCAAAAACCAAGTTTAACACAGCAATGATAAATTTTTCTCATCGCCTCTTCTTTTCTGATTTTATAAATAACATTTACCGTACATATGTACATTTATATATGATTTTAAAATATTTATATGTATGTTTGTGCGCTTGATTTCAATATAAGCTAAACAAATTAGTTATCATAAATATTACTACGTTGAAAAGCCACATTCTACAACCGCAGGGTAGCATGTAAATATATTAGGTAATATTTACCTATGTATGAACAGATATATATGCATATGCATATATGTATGCATGTTTATGTGTTAATGTGTGTGTGTATATGTGCGTGTATGTTTTGCGGTTTTACAAGGTGTCATATAAAATATTTATTTATATGCATACACTGAAAAACGCACGATGAAAGCCGTGGTTGATGCTCATAATTAGTTTGTCATTAAAATTTTGTGCGGATGAAGGGCAAAAGAAGAAAAAAAAAATAGAAGAAAAATTATGAATATTTACCATTTATTGCATATGTCTGTGTTATTTAAACAGTATTGTGTAATAACATACGTTTACTGTGTCTGCGTTTTTGGATCTCTTCATTCAACACTCACTCTATGTGTGAATGAGTTGTTTAGTCTGTCTAACCGGCAGTCATATCAACCAATGTCTCACCAAAATGCTACATATGTCGCCCGTAATCATAGGGAAACTGCTAACATATCACTGAGTGTTTGCAGTAAGTGTACGTACATACGTATTATTTGTTTTTCATTTTAGTTACTTTAACAATCCTATGTAATATTTACTTTGTTTAATATTCATTTCCACATTTAGATATGAATACAGTTTTATTCGCTTTAGGTACAATTTTTCGAGATCTATTTTTATGTTTTAAAAATGATTTTCAATCTGTGATATTTCGTGATCTGTTTAATTTTCGACGGACATATGTACTTACTTGAATATAATCGTCTTTAACATGACAGTGTAAGTTTTATAATTCGTCATAGGTTTACTATGTTCATTCAACTCTTTTGAGGTTACTTCATGACATTTCTAATAACTTTATTAGACGTGTCGGGCAAAATCAATGATTTTAATAAAGATTGCAAACTATGTGAAATTTGATTCCGAAAAGTGTTTATACGATATTGCCTGTGCATGCTAGAATGTTGCCGGTTACTTTAATTTATCGGCGAACGACTTATACATGCGATAATATTGCGTGATGTTGCGATACATTGAATACTTTCATCATACGGGTTTCACATTTGTGTTTGCTTTTGTCTCCCTCGAGATCATGTTCCAGGTTTCTTTGACGGATGGAAAAATAAAACTTGTCTCAGTAAATTTTGCAATTAACTCCAGTTCATTTATGGAGATTTAACGTCTGATTTAGCCTGAAGGTAGGCACATTCGTTTTAACCGTTTCTATAAGCAAGCACTAGAATGACTTGTGAAAAAACTAGAATTGAATTTTGTGACAGATGGGAGCGCAAAGCCCGACTTAGTTAAGGTTACAAATTACTCAACAAATATTCGTTCTAATTGATCCCATAATAGAATGTTTTGTAAAGAAATTGGGGGTGGAGTCTTCAGGTGTCCCAGTTGTCCGTTTCGGTTTCAACGATTTAAAATTGGCTATTTCGCTATCAACGTTAAAGAGCGGCCTGGAAGACCGGAAAGTTCGAAGACAATGAATTGCAAGACTTATTGGATGAAAGACGAACTCTAACTCTCAAAGATCTTTCGAACAATTTAGGAGTTGATGAATCAATTGACGAATCAATTGACGTTTACATGCGAAGGAAACGATTCAAAAGGACGGAAGACGGCTATAAGAGTTGTACATGGCGGTACAATATGGCGCTTTCTTTGTTTGCCAGGCAAAAATAGGAGAGTTTTCTGTTGCGTCTTGTGATGTGGTGATGAAAAACGGGGCTACTACCGTAATCCCAAGCGAAGTGATACACGAGAGCCAGCCACACCGACACCGATGCGAGATATTCAGGACCCTGAAGTTTTGCTGTGCATATGGATGGTGGATTCAGCAAGGTGTATTGAGTTAAGAGCTGCTAAAACTGTATCGAACTGTTATTGCAGGTCTCCACCGATGTCAATTGAACAAATTGAACGATGTATTCATGCAAAAAAGACCAGCAACAATGACTAAAAAAGACGCAAAAAAATGTTTTTGCATGACAACGCTCGGCCACATGCAGCATGAATTACCAAGGAGACGTTGCTGTAGCTCGAATGGTAAGCTCTGACATACCTAACATGCTCACCACATATAGCGTCTTCTGGTTATCTCTTGTTCAGATCGATGCAGCCCGGCTTGGCTGGAAATGCTGCAGAAATGCGAAAATGGATCGATAATGGGTCGGTGCCAAATCAATATCGTCCTTTCGACACCGCATCGCCATGTTGCCAAAAGGACGAAATAACATTTTTCGAAAATAATGGAAAATGCGTTTATCAAGTGAAAAATTATCAAAATACATGGAAGCACCTAATATTATATATTATATTATATATTAAATATTTCTGTCTATTCATGTTTAAATCGGTTTCTGACATTTATAATGGGAAAAGGGATAGACAATATTATTGCTTTATTCAGCTAAATTATCATTATTAGAACCGGGTTTTATATATGTGAACAAAAAATGATATAGACATGTGGTCTATGTTGGTTGCTAGAGTGAAATTATATATATATCTATATTGCCTATATATACTTTTTCAATTATTCTATATACTTTTTTAGCATTTTACTGCTTCTTTTTTATAATCGTTGTGTATATATATATATAAATTTGAAAATTTCTCTTAAAGTTTGTTCTATAAAAAATTTTCCTTGTTAAATATATATGTAGTTTTTTTTCAACCAACAACCATTTTGAGTGCACTTCATTGATCTCAATAAATAACACTAAACTTCCGACAAATGTTAAGCCCCATCTACAAAATCGTTCTTTACACATACACACACATGCATAAGAGAGTATCGAATATAAATATTTTTCAAGTCTTTACTCTCTCGTCTTGATAGTAATAGTTAAGCGTTAAGCTAAATCCTTATTTAACTTCTTCGCTTTAACAGACTAAACCGCGTCTACACTGGTGGTTAAATGGAATCTACAAGTTGCATGTACTGCCAACGTAAATTTTTGTTTATTAAGCAACAGAATGCAGACAGACGCTCACTTGAAATGAATATATATATATATATGTGTGTATGTATACAATTTTTTATATCTTTTCGTATACGGCAAACACTTTAAACGTTTTGTTACATATTTTAAATAATCTAAAGTGAAAAATAGTTGAAATAAATCAAGAATTTAAATTTCTTTAAATTAATGCATACATTTTAAGTTTCGAAGGTGTAAAAGGGGCCGAACGTTAAACAAAAGTATTTACAAAGTATTTTCAAAATCAGACCAAAGGAGAACGACAGAGAGAGAGACTAAATCGATGGTATGTGTGCCGTAAAAAATTTCATTATAATAGTTTTTCCAATAATAATAGCAGTTTTTTTTTTTTTTTTTTTTTTTTTTTGCAAATTAAACATAAATATAAAAAATTGTATTTTTAAGTGAATTTCAATTATCGGTTAGAATACAGCTGGTAAAGATTTTGAAGATAGATGAAATGCATTAGACTGTTGTCTGTTATAGAACACAAGTCAATTATCAAATAACATGATAAGCGAAATAATTAGGCTAATGAAGTGCGGCGGTTGTGGTTTCCCGTTTTTAATTAATATTGATTTGAAACTCTTGCGAATTAAAATAGTTGAATATTATTTAGGAACAAAGTGTTCGTGTTCTTCGTTTTGCCGCCAAACCATGTAAAAATGAAAAGACGAGAAAAAACAAGCAAGAATTTATTTTATTTATATTGAGCTGCGTTTAAGTCTACGGATATCTATCATTAGTTTGTGTGAAATATTTGGTTTCAAGATTTCGTTTCGCAAATGTTTCGAATCGTTTTGGTGTTTAAATAATTGGTATAAACTAAAAATCATGTTTACATGGACATTGCTGGTATATGTTCGATTTGTTCGATTTCCAAGTTTAACGGCGAAATTTTGTTAAGGGAAAGTGTAAGGGAAAGGGAAAGTTTTGCAATCTTGAAAAAAAGAGGAAAATTCTCCTTCGCTTTTTTTTATGGGTAACTTGATGGACCGATAAGGGATATTTTTTATCTTAACCCAATGAAATTGGCAAGAAAAAGTTGAAGATAAAGTCGGTTATCCTAATTTTGGGACCATAATAGTAATTTAAATGAACCGTAGATATACAAACGACTGATTGATATCACGCCAAGCCGATTAAACTACTCATGCGAATTAGAAAGAAAGCAACATGTACGTCTTATCTTCTATACTATACGAATAAACTCGAATCCTGTCATAACTCTCATGTGGTTTTAATAAAGAATATCCCGAAATTTACGCACGATTTGAGTTAAATAAAGAACGGAGTTATTTCTTTTAATTGGACTTTTTATTATACATAGAGTAGGCTTGTATGTGGAATAGCACATTGTGCTAGTTGCCTCCAAGGCTTTACTGGCACATACGTACTTTTTCATCGAAGTTTTCCATTTTGCATAAACATGGCCGAATTTCATTGATTTAGCGTTGAATCTCCTCCTTCAATGCACGAGAGATGGTTGGCCTAGAACTTTAACATCAAATAATTCGGTGTAAAGAAATCCAACGGAGTCAATTACTCGCTTCAATGTTGACGAAGTTACATCAATATTTCGACCATATTTTGTACGAAGTTTTTGTCCCCGCGAAACTCTCATTATTACTGGAATATCGTTCTATAATGAATACCCGTTGGTCTGTCGTGTAATATTTCCGTTTTACTCACCCCGAACCGTCAGGTGTAAATCTGTTTTTTTTTTTGGTGAGGAGGGGGGGGGGCTAGCCAACACTTTATTCAAATTCAAATCCGGCGTTAATTTTTGCGAAACCTTATACATACTTTGTGCTTAATTTGAAGTTTATTACTCATATGCTATCGTATGCTTTAGTATATATATATATATATATATATTGGTATATGATCAACTAAACAATATCTGTGCCTACTTCTGATTTCTGAAAGTCGGATGAATAGAGCAACAAACCAGCGAAGAGCACACTTGCCTGCAGGCCAGCAAATTTTAAATTAAAGGAAAAGTACTGCTTTACACAAAAAACAAATACAGTTACGAGCTCGTATAGTAGAGAAATGGAACTATGTGTAAACTAATTGTGTACGAACTCGAGTGTTAATTGCTCGCTGACTGTCGATTATGGATTCTGCAAGAGAATCATTTTTCTTGCGAACGAAAATGAAGTTAATTACTCAATCACCCGACAGTGACAGTGGCAACGTATGTGAAAATCTATGGAGAAACGTAAATAAAAGTGTGTAGCTCCGAACTGAAAGCTGTCCGCCTCCCCCCACGTCTTAAATGGATCCAGTCAGTTAGTTCCGTTCTGCATATTTTAGATGGAAAATAACGAACTTTAGATGTTCGTTCAATAAATAAACTTTCAATATCAAACTTTCCCAGGAGATTCCTCTAAAGCGAAGGAAGATATAAAAACGGGCAAGTTATTGTGTGCCTTTATCGTGCTATACATTGCACAGAAGTACAACTTTCATCAATTTAGTCAAGTTGATATAGTTATGTAACATAAATGAAGAAAGTGTTCCAAAAAAATATTCGCATGTGTGACAGTAAAGAGTAAAATCAGTATAACTGTACTGGCAACGAGCCAGGTATGGCTGGATTAAATCTTTACCTCATTCAAAAAGTGTGAATACCTTAAAGCTCCATTTTCCTTAAAGTTCGATTACTTTTTTTTCTCTTTTTTATAGAATACAATTATATTCAGACATTGAAGTATTGAGCAATGTAGTATACATATGTAGTTGACACAATGTCAAAAATGGAAAAAAAAGAAGGTTAATCTAATGTAAAATGATAGTTAACCAGCAGTTAGGTGCGTATTATATAGAATTCTTTAGTGCGATTGTTGCTTTTCATGACGTCAAGGCTATGAAAGGTTGGTAAGGCGAAGGTTATGAAATGATTGCTACTGCAGCTGCCTTCCCAATTCAATTTTTATAATTGGGCGAATGTACACGATAGGCTTAACTACAACTGTTTAAATATATAACAAAATTTGGGCTGGTTTTCGCGGAGATCGGGAACTGTATAATCATTTAAATAAATGTAACCTCACCTGTCACAACGGACAGACAATCCTTTGTCGATTGAGAAAATGATTCTGAATCAATTGGTATAACAAAAAGTCGATATACCTCAACTTTTTCTGCTTGTTATATAGGTCTGCACAAACTTAATAGACAAATGGCTATAAGTATTGTAATCAGCCATCGCCAAACTTTAAATACCTAACACCATCTACCTTTATACGGTTATTCATAACAGTTTGCATTTATTCATATAGCGATCAAGTAGCCAAAAAAGTGGTCCGTTCTAAACCATTTTCAATAACGTTACTCCTTCGAAAAAAATAGGTCGGTGTATCAAATTTCATTAATATTTCTCAAAAAATGGCGATCTCTAAATTGTACAGAAAAACGTAGGGACAGACATCAGACGGACAGGCGGTCAAACCGATAGACAAGTTTAAATCGATTGACTAAAAGGTGGATGTGTGTCAAGGTCTTCAACTTGTAAGTGTTCCTAGCCTAACAAACTGAATGCATCGCAAGCAGTATTGAGTATAAAAAACAGGTTTATGTAATTGGATCACTTAAATTTAAATACCAGTAATTATTTCCTACATATTAAAAGTGACACGCATTAAAATTTATTTATGGTGTTCTTTAAAATAAATTCCTAATTTTTTATAGAATCAAAAGTTTATAAGTTTTGCGTAAGTTACTTGAAAATTTCTACAAACAGCAATTCTTTTCTTCGCTAACGATTAAGATAACTTTGACAGCAGTTGAGTTGGATAATTATTTACTATTGATTGAAAAAAAAAATTGGGAAAGTGCATGAAAAGCCTAAGATCTGCAGTATAAAATGTTGCACTCCACACCCTTTGAAGTACAAGGATACATTCAGTTTGTGTAGATATATGCAACACCTAGAAGGACTTAAGATCGACCTGCCTTTCATTACAGCCATTAAGAAATACTTTCTGAGTCGATGTAAGCTTGCCTGTCCGTCTGTGGATCTTGTTTTATTCTGTTACACATACAGGTCACAATTCTTGGCATATTACGATGGAGTTTAGTGCACTGCCGTGCTTCGGCCCAAGAGCGAATGCCAATGGAAGCGGTTTGGATTGGAACAGTTTTTCGACCGCATTTCATATAACATTTTACTTTGAAATCTCGTTATATACATAATTGTAGAATGGTGAAGGGTATTTAGTGGCGAGTCGCAATCCTCTATAATGTTTTTACTCGTTTTAATTAAAAAATATTTCACGTTGATTATAACGCTAGTAAAAATTGAATAATTTTAAAATTTCATTATTACAATTTTTTCAATATTCGAAAAATTAAAAAACAAAAAATGCATTTTTTTTTTTTTTGTTTAAAACTATGACATGTGCTTGCTATAAATATATTTATATAAATGTCCACACATATAACAATTTTAACGCCATAGCATGTCAACACAATTGTTGTTAATTTCTTTTGGAGGAAAAAAAAAAAAAAAATGCAACAACCATTTACAATCTTGTTGCATACACGTAAACCGAACTTAACCCACACACGACATATTTAGACTAAAAAAAAAAAGAAGAAAACAAAGCAAACTGAGTCATTACAGCTAAACCCCTCTAAACCGTCTAAGCGGTCATTTTTTTTTAAATTTAAACATACATACATACATACATACATATGTAGGAAATTTTTTCCTTGTGTGCATTTGCACTCAAATAAGGAGTTGCTTTTGCTTTGTTTTTTTTTTTATAGTCAGTTGTTTGTGTTTTATGGTCTTAAATACTAAACAAGCATTTAATGGCATTGTTAAAATTCTGAGCAACCAAACTTTGGACATGTCGTCGAGTCGAATGTAGTCCTCTATGTAGTATAAGGCAGACACTCTTTCGTATCGCTTCTAAAACAGACCCTCATATAGAAAGGGAGAGAGAAAGTGAGAGAGAGAGAAAGAGAGAGAAGGAAAAGAAAGGTAAAGAAATCTTCGTGTTGTTATTTATTTCATTGTTTTTTTGGCGACTTCCGTTTCCTTTCAAACACGATGGCATAACGTTTGTCTAAAACTATGGGGTCAACATTTACAGAATAGCACATAAACTTATATATATAACCATATGCTTTACGCGATTTACTTATATATCTTATATACATTTATGTGTAAGAAGACCTGAACGTTTATTGTATTCTCTCGCTGTTGTAGTTTAAATTAAATGGTTTTTTTTTTTTTTCTTTTGCTTCTATATTAGCCCAAGATATGTAACGCATACGTTTAGCTAACTTAGGCATCAGCAACAGCCTTAGCAGAGGAGGTAATTTAAAAGAATATTTTATTGCTTACAATAACAAAACCGACAAATAAGGGTTAATTATGATACAAGTCTAACTGTTTAGCTTTAACTTTTGTATACTTATTCAATTACTTTGCTTTTTATTGTATTGTTACTTAAAGAATAAAAAAAAAACAAAAAAAAAAACCTTAACTTTATAGAAAGTTTTGTTCAAATTCAAAAAACACTTTGATATGAATTTCGCTACTTGGGCAATTCAAGCGATTCAATTCATATAAAAAAATCGTTACATTAACATGAAAGAACGAGATTATATTCACATCATTTAAGAGATAAACAGAAGCATGGATAACAAATCATTTCAATTAATGCTAAAGAATCCACATTTAATTTTGCACGCTAACGTTACTTCTTAAACAAATCATTTATGCAATTACTTTGAGGCATTCGCATAAGAGAGTTAAGTATGCATTTATCGTATGTTTTATAAAACCTGATTGTCTAATGCTAAAATACTTGATACATTAGTCAACAATTGCGTATGTAGAGTGAAATAGAAAATTCCACATTAATCGTAACCCTTGCATACCTGTGGGCTAACAGTTGACGTGTTGTCGTCACATCGCTACGCTATGCTGTCATCATTCTATGTATGGTTTATTATAAATTAAACAGATTTGTTACGTACGAGTATTCGTCAACCATTGCTACCTATATATTCATTCCGTTACTTCTCATGTGCATGCATATTCATGGATGAATTTCAATTCTGTACGCCTAGGCAGTAACAATATTTAAGCATGTCTGATTATAATTATTATTAGTGACGGACGAGCATCTAGCGGATTACTATTCACCCTTTTTTTTGCCTTTTTTCAAATTAAAAATAAATTTTATTTATCCTATATACACGCTTTATATATTTAATATATTTTAATTGTTTCCCATATTCGATTGTATTTGCGTTGGCTGGCTTCCATGTTTATTTTATGAGATTTTATTGTGCTTGTGTAGGTGCTTACATTTCTTTCTTTTTTTTTTTTTTTGAAATATTTAAAAATGTTAGCATTTGTATGTAAATTGAGTTTATTTGTATTTTCAAATATTAAACGTATTCCACATACGTATATGTGGATGTGTAGGACAATTTTTTGCATGCAAAATATCCACATAAGTAATTTTTTATTCAGATAGAG
Organism: Glossina morsitans morsitans; assembly: GCA_001077435.1. NCBI lineage: Eukaryota > Metazoa > Arthropoda > Insecta > Diptera > Glossinidae > Glossina > Glossina morsitans. The sequence goes on from CCAG010006377.1 coordinate 120,639, forward strand.
GCTATTATATAGTGTAAATGTTATGGCATTTGTTTAAGCTAATTAAAGGGTATTTTAGTTTTAACATACACTTGTATGTATGCGCGTTTGTCTTTATAAAGAGTGCACGAAGAGTAATTTACGGGTTCTATTTTTATTGCGAAAAATATTTTAATTTGTAAATTTATTTTATATTATGTTTCGAAAATATTTCTATTTACAATAAAATTTGTGGAAAGGTCGATTAACAGTAAATTGGCCAATATTTTAAACTTTTCTAATAGAATCTTAAAAAAAAAAAAAGAATTCAATTAACGCTAGAACTACCGCTTAGGTAAATATGGTCATTTGAAGCATTTGCGCTTAAAAAAAAAAGTGGGTACAAAGCATATAAAATTTTATTTATATGGAAAGACCTTTAAATGTCCATAATTAGTTTTTCTCTTGTAAGATATCGATGGCATGTAACTATCTCGGTCCTTGTGGTCCTTGAGACCACCTTACAACCACAAAAACAAAAATAAGAAACTAGAATTTGCTAACAGCAAATTTCGATCGATTGAGAATACAAGATTAAAAAATGGGCGTGCATATAACCGACGAAACAATTTTTCATATTTTCATCTATAACTTGAAGATATTTTCCAAAAGCTATGACCCAGACATTCGTTAGGATCATCTTTACATTCAGTCTAATTCTAATTCTAATTCTAATTTTTTTTGAATTAATTTCGAATTTACTCTAATACTAAGATAAATCCGAATATAATTTCAATTTCAGTTATCAGCTTTAAATGTGGACGTGTTAGTGCACTCATGAACACACCGATATCATTTTTGAACCAATGCATAAGTAGTAGGTTTTCAGAAATATCTTCATTAGATGTAAAGTTATAGATAAAAATATGGAAGAATTGGCCGTATTTTTCAAGGTTGTCTCAGTCTCTAATTTATTACTACCGTATACATAGATAGTCCAGAAGCATATTTGAATTTTTTCGTTTCAACCGGAGAGAAAATGTTCGTATTTAATTCCAACTTCTTATCAGCATATTTCCGACCGTAGTTGTTCGATAAAAATTATAGATCAAAATTATCCAAAGGTATAGGTATATGCAACAGGGCGGTGTTTTCTTGTTAAATGACGGTTAACTTTTTATTAAATCGACCCTTCGATGAAAGTAATTCTTTGAAAACGACCCCAATTCTCTTTAACCTAGGCATGTAAGTCTTCTCCCTTGCAATCAATATATTTTTGAAAACCACTAGTCGTACAGTAAATAATTCAGTGTCCATGACATGTGGATTTTTAATGCGGATATTCTTTGACTCGCTATCCGGTATTGTCTTCACTTGCGTAAAAAATTGTTGTGTAACAAATTGAAACAGTACGGCATTGGGGCCAAAGAGTCAGTTTGAAAGACCCGTTAAAAAGCTCATTACCGTCCGTTTGCTAAAACTAAAGTCATGTTTTTTATCTAAAGGATCCGCTAACATGCGGGTTTTTATATAAGAAAGCAAACGTAACAATTTTTGTTTTTCCGCGCAAAAAAAGGTTTGGCTCGGAGTTCGCTAAAGGATAACGAATTTAAAGTTCAATTCAAATAAAAGAAGGATTTGTTAATTTGAGTTCTCGATATCACGATCCGCTTAGCCATCGTTTCAACTTTCTCGCAATGGGTTTACTTAAGGATGGTAAAGAGACAAATAGGCTGCAAAGCTGCCATACTTTACATCTGCCATTCAGAAAATGAATGTAAATCTATATGTATGTAAATATGTATATATTGTTAAATTATTATATTTAAAATAACTATAAGAAAATACGTATTTCCCAATGGAGGACAAGGCTAGTGTAGAGTTAAGATCGGTCCATTTGTTCATTATTGTCGAATATAATGCAAATAAATGGACATATGAAAAGAAAAAAGCATAATTCAATATTTAAGAAAACTTTCTTTATATCTCAAAGATTGGTTATATTGGCTTGGAATGTAATGGGAACTGGGTCTCGTCGTTTTTATTTGCCAAGCTAGCTAGAGCGCTCAGAACACCTGTAATATGCTCATTTACGTTGTGATGCTCATTTACGTTGCAACGTATGCTAACAATAAATGAACATGGATTAATTCTATTATGAGTCATCACATGCCTTGTTATGAAGTGCTATCTGCTAAGGCTTGTAGACAATTTTGAAAAGACATTTTTAAGTTACACGTTTCCTTTTTTTGAAGCTAACTGCATATCATTACTTGGCAGCTTTTTTTACGGGACTTGAAAGTAAGATGTTCAACTTCATCTTTATTGTCAAAACCGTGAGTGTGGCTTAATTCCGCTTTTATACCCTACATCACTTTTGGTACAAGGGTATATTAACTTTTGGCAGATGTATGCAACGCCCAGAAGGACTTTAGATAGGCCCACTTTTTCCGATCGATTGAAAATAACTTTATGAATCGATCTAAGCTGGTTTGTCTATCCGTCTTATTTTTTTATCTAGGACCTAGGAAAAACGCTATTAAAAATGCGTCGTATCGGACCACTTTTTCGACCACTTCCCATCATATAACGCCTGTTGTATGAAAACCTGTAATCTGGGGCATTTAGTTGTGGACCGCGGTCCACTATGATGTTTTACTTCTTTAATTTAATGAAACAAACACTCCGCATAAAAACTTGCTGTACGTTTTTCTAATTCTTTCCTTTTCAAGCCTTAACGCTTTTTAGTTCTTAAGCAAACACCTACCATAACGGTAGGGAAAACCGCTTAGTGATCGCCAGTGATGCTTGGACATGAGCACACCGATTTATTGAAGTTGGGATCACATTTGAATTTAAAAATCTTATCCATCTTTGTATACGGCTTAGAATAACAAAAATTCACAGAAGTCTCTTAAGCAGGAATTTTCACAATAGATGTTATGAGTAAGTTGTGATCGAGATCTTCACTTTAAACAAGTAAGAAAACCTTGCTTGCTTTGAGAAGCAAAGCAAAAAGTAGCAATTGCCGTTAAAGGGACTCAATAAAATCTACATAGCATCCATAGCTTGATACCCACACTACAACGAAATATTTTAAGATTGGTCTACCCACGGACGTATACTTAAGCTTTTCACAATATAAATATTGAAATATTTTCATAAATTTTCCTTTATTCTAATTCATTATTTATTGTTGTTGCTTCCTGACAACATGAACAATTTTCTTCACATAGATGACTTGAATAAGTAAATAGACAGAGTAAAACTAAATAAATAAAAAGTCAACTGAAGTTAGCCACTGTCTACTAACGGTTTTATTAGGAAAACAACAGATCAAACAATAAACGACAAAATTAACATATTGCTTGTTTTGGTAGAGTACCGCATAGTTCTATATTTCATAAATGAATCCAAAAAGAAAAATATAGCATGCCTTCTCTTTCTGCGGTAAAAAAATGTAAAAACTAAATATTTAATCAAAAAAGAAAAAAAAAAAAAACTTCAACAAAATTCGAAACTATTTTCTTTAATTTATTATCATTCTCTTCTTTGAACCACTTCACCAGCACTTCATCAACTTTCTCCTCTGCTTCTTCACAATTTGAAAAACTTAAGCGTCATTACGATGAATACAATTAAGTGTATTTATAAAGATATTTATTTGTATATTTATTGTGTATTTATTTACTTTATCAAAGTGCTCTTAACTACTCATTTTGGCAATGAGTAGTAGAGCAGTACATCTTAAGTATCTCAGCCACTTTATTATAATAATTTGGCTTCCGTTTCCGGGCAGAATGAAATTTTTTTGCTTTTTTCTTTTTTTAAACATCAGAATATAATCAAATTATTAAGCGAAATAAGTAGAAAGTAGTAAACAAGCAAATAAGGGTAACAAAGCAAATAATCAGAAGAACAAAAAGAGAATGTAGAAGAAAAGATAAATACTTTCAATAAAATTTGCTGATTAACTGTACGCAGATGGGCAGATGGTTTGCTTTTCTTAACTTCGGGGAAAAATGCATTGTTGGCAAAAGTGAAACAATAGCAGGATATCCGTTATACTTTTGTTTATTGTTAGTATTTAGTTGTTTAGATTTGTGATTCGCAATTTGCCTGAGAGACAAAGAGATTTTAAAATATTTACTTAAAAATTAAATAAAAGTTTTTTCATTCTTAATTATTTCGAAATCACACAAATAATTACAAATTACAAAATACAAGCACAAGTACACAATTCTAACTCCTGTTGTAAGGAAGCGTTTTGCTTTCAAATCCGTCCGCATAATTGTTCGCCCATAGTACGACATATCCCTCACCCGTAAACAAGTAAATTCTAAAAGTAATTGGTCCGACCGTGCGCTAAATTGCACATGAAAGTATAGCTATCGCTCAGCTCCCTAGCGTAAGTGGGTAATAAAGTTGTGTAAAATATCTTCTCTTTAGTATTCATATTTTCCTCTACACTATACTATAATGATATAGTTTCTCTCTCGTATCAACATATTGTAGTCTGTATATTTATAAAATATATTGTAGTAGAGCTATGAGTAGCCTAGTGTACAATAATACAAGCATAGACATATACCTAACCGTCTTCTGTTTTATACTTATTGTCTCATACGCGAGATCATGTACCTAAACGGTTACTGGTGGACTTACATTCTAAAGTACTTCATGCATAGACATAGACCTTCAAATTCCGCCCGTCAAAACTTTATTCATGTCGATCACTTAATTACGAATCCAAATGGTTTAGTTACATTACTTCTGCTCTTTTTAAAACAATGAAAAAGCCCTTCTTTTTCAAATCCGTGAATCCGTGAATCATAGTTTGTTCGCTTGTTCAATTCCAGAAGAAGGTAAATGGGAAAATCCAAGTCTTGCGTAATGTGTAAATAGTGCTTTTTAATGGGGAAAGAATTCTCTTCAAACCGTTCCGTATTGGTTTGCAATGGGGGCTCTTCTCTTGCGCAAGCGATAATGTTTTGATAGTTTGCTGATTTAAACGATGGGTGACACTAAACGTAGTTGATGCCAAGAAGGGCGATTTATGCTAAAAAACATCCAAAAAGTATTAAGAATTGTTATCGACAATCGGAAAGTAATAGCGGACATTCCAAGGACATCAAAAGGCAGTCTCTTTATTATTTTGCATGAATATATAGAGAGAATAAAGCTCTTTTCCGAATGGAGTCTGGAATCAGACTCCATATCAGCGTGGTATTGATTTAAAGCGCTGTTTGAAATCGTCAGAAACAGCTCTTATCCAATCTCAAAAGGATGGATGCCATTTGCAGGAACTGAAGCAAATTTTGACAGTCTTGGCAAGTCGTTGTATAGAAAACGCTTCGAAATGTAAGAGAAATGTTGGACTTATCCTGAAAGAGGTTATGTTGATAAATAAACTTAAATTTTGAAAAAATAAATCATTTTTACTTAGTTCTGGGACTTTTTGATCGGCTTGTTAATTGCTCTATTAGTATTTTGGTTCAATGGCAACGTGTTGCGGGCAACTTCAACAGTATCATGCCGTTGCCTTTGTCAATCGTTGATTGTCGATCAGGACGAGACCTTTTAACTGTTGCTTTTTAGATTTCTTTCAATGTTTTGTGCCATTCATGTGCCTATTGGGGCATGGAATGTTGAAATTTCTTTTTTTTGGAAATTTTTTTCGTTTTCGTTCGAACCACATTCGAATTCTCGCGTTTAACTACTTGTAAGCGTAGGGGTTAAACAAATTTTTTTTCGTCCCAATCTTGTATGCAGCGAGCCTCAAAACGCATTGAGCTAAAAATACTCTGCATCAAAGGTTTTTGTTTTTTTGAATGCTTCAATGTATGCTTAATAGGTTCCAATTCAAAGGAATTGTTAAAAACCCTCCTTTTTTAAGCTGTTAGAGTAGCATTCCACACTAAGATGAGATCAAAATTTTGCCGGCATAAAATTTCTTTATCAGCAGCAAATTTTTTTACTCTGAAACAAAATAAATTTATCGAGAAATTTGTTTTATAGGACGATAAATTTCTCCCTTTGCTAGGCTTTTCTCATTTTTTCAGAGCACTCGCATCTTTCATATTCATTTTTCTATCAACATCCGGGAGATTTGCATTCTTCAGTTCAATTATAAAGCGGATAATTTCATTCTTCAAAAATCGGCATCGTTTCATCCTGTTATAGAATCAATATGCAACACATCGTTCTCTTTGCTTTTATTTGCAGAAGTATTCATATTAATGATGATGTGTGCTGTCTCGACAGACTCAGCCATAATTTTCGCCTTGCCAGTGTTTATCGCATATAACTGCACAATATGGGCTATAATTGAATTGAAAATTAATTGATTTAACAACTCTACAAATTTCCAGACTGCAAGCAGTTCATGTTTTGTTTCTATCGTTGCGGAGATGCCAATTAATCAAACAGTTCACATGCTTCGTTATGCCAATTAGTGTCGATTTTTAAGTATCAACAGTATATCTCTATTTATGTCTTTACGCAATTACATACGAATTTTGGGTTTGATATATTTTCCATAAAGCTTTTCTGCATCTTGAAAAGGAAATTAAAAAATAACTATGCGAGATGTTTAAGATAATGACTAGATCACGCACGTTTCAAAACCTTTGGCTTTGGTCACTTGCACTTGTAAGGTCAGGTCAACATTAAGTACTTAAACATTCTTAAGGAAATTTGTTTTTTTAGTTTCTTTTGGCGTTTTATCCTTTTCAAAAAATGGTGTTTCACCATTTCACCAGCGACTTTCACTTTTTTTTATGTTGAAAGCAATAATTAACGCCATAATATTTTAAACGTCTGCATGTGGGAGATAGAAGCGGAGGTAGAAGGTAGATGCTAGTTAGTGGAGTATATCTGATACTATAATAAAAGAGTTTTGTTATCTCCCTCTGTTATTAAGTATCTTATTGATTAAAGTAAAATCTTCTCACCTAAAGCCCTTGATTCATATTTGAAATCTCAAGTGACTCATCCATAACCATTTGACGTATACGTTCATCAAATAAGTGTTTTCTTTCTTTTACTTGTAATTCTAGGTTATATCCCATGATCTTTCAGCAGGATCGGCAGGATCATTGAACTTTTCTTCCAATAATTTGATTATGTCCTGAAATAAACCAAATATTAAAAGAAATATTAAAATAGTTTATAAGCTCTGGGTGATGAGATCTTCTTTGAATTATACAGCATACAGGTGTTCGTCTTATAATAAAGGATTAGAAAAATAACCGAATAAATTTGAGATCAGTTTTGATTGCTCGTTTTTTTTTTTGCGAACAAACTAAATTTTTATATGAATCGGTGAAACTGATAATAATGTTGAGTGTTAAGAAGAAAGGCGAGAATTTTTTACTAACCATAGATGAAACGGCCAATTGGTTTTACATGGTCTCTTGAATTTGACTGTTATACGATAAAGAATAAGCTTTTTTTCACGTGTGCCATCTGCCTGGGGAATAATAACCATATAGAAAAAGTTTCGAATTTTTGTTTTGCATTTACTACTCTTTTGCAAACGAAAGTATTCTGGCTTTAAGCACTTGATTGTATTACATTACATCGTGTTTGAGGTAAATCGTATATAAAACCTGTTGGTGGTGGAGAAATCGTTTAAATGCTAGTGTACTAAAAATTCGACACAATCCAAACTTAATTTACTTCTACTTTTCCTTTTTGCATTTATTCTTCCATTTTTTAAATCTTTTAAAAAAGCAAAAAAAAAAAAAAAATCCAAAAAAAAGGAAAAGAATTCAATTTTCTCTGGCGTTTTATTAACAAACGGAAAATTATGTCACATAACTTTAAGTCAAGCATTGTTTTTCTACTTATAAAACAAACATGTCTCTGTTACAATACCATATCCTGTTTTATTTAGAGGAACAAAGCATTGAAAGCCTAAAAGCAGGCTTTTAAAAATTGTGCATAAAAAAATCTGAACGTATTTCTAACAAAAAAAAAAAAGAGAGAAAAAAACTTCATATTTACAAATTTGTTATTCAACAGTCAAACGTACATATGGGAAAACCAGAAGAATACAATTCGCACGTTTTGCAAGCCTAAACACTTGAACACTCGCAAGAACATATACATACACGCACACAAACACAAACACGCACACACACATTACAAACCACAGCTGTGCGGTTATGCTGTATTCGTCCTGACACGATGGTGTCGTCTTCGCAACTTCCGTTTGCAATTTACCACTGTTGTGTCGCTGTGGTGTAGATTTTCTCTTTTTTTTTTTTGTCAACGTATGCGAATGATGAAATTTAAGTCCGTAAATAGACTATTCTGTCATACAAGTACAGGAAATAAGAATCTTTCGAATACACGTCAATATGTAGATTATGGGAAAATGTTTTTATTTTTAGTCTTTTTTAAAATAAAAAACATTTTGTTTTTTTTTTTTTTTCTTTCTTTTATTTTCTTTTTGCATATATGTAAATAAAATATAAATTTTTATCTCCATTCATGTATTTTTATACATAAGGCAATTTAAACAAGTAAGAAAGTTATATGCGACTTATAGGTGATACTCTGTCTCGTGTTCCCAGAATATAAAGACATTTTATTCGAAATTTATTTAAAAAAAATTAAAAAGATTTTTACATACGAGAATACAATTCTTAGGGAGTACAATATTTTTTTTTTTTCAGTATTCTTTATAACGAACACGTCACAATTAATGTGCTGATCACAAGTTTCCTTCTACAAAAGGGCATCAAAGTCTGCAGCTGAAAATATGAGAATTGTGGGATGTTTTTGAAAAATCCATAGAGTCCGTAAAGTTGTAGTCTGTCGCAAAAATTCGATTATGGTAACTGGAAAATCTTACTTTGAATGAAATTTCAAGGCTATCAGCAGAAAAGCGGAGGAGCTATCGGATGGCAAGACCATAAAGCATAGGTTAGAGAAAAATGCATTTCATTTATTAAGAAAAAGAAATTTTTATTATACCTTTAATACGAGCCATTTGTACCTTACGATGGGCCTAATATGGAAGTGTTTGTTGATTGTAGTCTTGCACTGAAGTCAATAGTTGTTCCAAATTTCAGATCAATACCTGTTACGTCTTTTGTTTACGGTAAGTATAATCGCTTTTTATGTTTTTATTTCAATTCTCTCGACCACGAGATTTTAAACAACAGATGCCAAATAAACATAAAGATGGACCAAGGGACAGTTGCGGGAATAATAAATAACAGCTATAGTGATGTATATATATATAAAGAAAAATTGTAGATTCATTTAAATTAAATTTTTTTTTGTTTTACTTACGTTTTCGAATTGATATTTTTCAACATCGTTGTGATTCAAATTTGTACCCAAATTAGTAGCTGACTGATTGATAATACTGTCACTCAATACTCCAATTGGAAACTTTTCAAAGGATTCTCTCTGGTCTACCTGAGACTGAGTTTAGGCATATTTGACAAAAACAACAAAGACAAAAAAAAAAAGAAGAAAATTGTAACGTTTTCAGCATTGTATTACAACCTATGATATCCGATTCGGTAGACTTTTGTTCAAACATACGTTTTCGTCGACATATTTTTGCATGCAGACGTACTGCGTACTGCGTGTCAATAGATAATTGATTTGTAAAGTAGAAGCTTATGTTACGTCAGATTTCAGTTTTTCTGTCTCTCTCTTTCTCTTTCTCTCTCTCTCTCTTTCTCTCTCTCTCTCTCTTTGACTCTAACTTTATATGGGTATACGTACTAGCGTTTGTATGTAGTTGTTAGTGATTTTTGGTTTTGAGAATTTTCATTGACAACCCATTGTCGTTGTTGTTATTGTTGTTAAGTAGCTTGCAAAGCAAAAAAGTAAAACCATATTAGACTGAGCTTGATTGTGGTCTGCATTTTACTATGATTTCTATGTGACTTGTTACAAATTTATATTTCTTTGCTTGCATTACGAATGGAGTATGAATTAGTATTGTATTGAAATCTATTGATATGTTCCTTGGAAAGTTCTTCACACACACTATCTTGTAATTTTACCTTAAAGTTTTAAACATTTTTGTCATATAAACATGCATATGTTAATAGACAGATAGACAAAAAATTAGAAAAGTAACCAAAAATGTCTGCAGTCGTTACAAAATATTATTTACATTTTCATAATCATCAACAAAATTCAGAGACTTACTGCCTTGTTGTTGCATTTGCAACATGCAGAGCACATTTAATCATCAGCTTCATCATATGCTTTCAGATAAAGAAAAGATATTTGAAGAAAATTTTGATTTGTTTCGATTAGATAGTCGGCAAGTAAGTGCGAGATAGCTGTTAATCTGAATTATCTGAAAACTAAAGTTCCAAACTGTTTGTGTTATTAAGACAGAAGCAGTGGACATTGAAAGATCTAAAAACAAAGAAATGTATTTAACCTGTCTATATAAGTTTCTGCTGCGTACGATCGTTGGCAACCTATTGACAAGTTCCGATTCAATGAGTGATTTCTAAAATTCATTCTAAATTAAATGTAGTTTGTTTATGGGATAATTCCAAGTCTCCCTACATTGTTTATGCATCAAATGAACCAATAAAAAATTATTTATTTTTGTCAATAACTTAATTATTAATCTCTAGAGTAATTTTAATAAACAATGAAAAATAAGAAGGGTCAAGGAGGCAAAGAAAACCAGTTTAAAGAGTGCAACAATTTCTATTCATGCATTCATTCCAAAGTGTAACAAAAAGTAATAAAAGACGAAATTCTGTTAAGTTTTTCCAAAAACGGCCACCATGGCGTATGCGTCACATAGAATAATACGTTAACCATTTATTTTGAAAGCAACATAAGTTGTGTGCTTTTATTGCAAATTTATTGAAAAGAAGCAAATACCGACGAAGTCCAATTAATGTAAGGGCTTCTCCCTTAATGTAACAGCTCAAAAAAAGCGTTTTTTGGCTATTTTTTTTTTTTGGGATGCAGGGTAAACTAGTGGAATACTAATATTCGCGGAAGCCCGTAAGCATGTATTTAAGAATTTAGAAAAAATTGATTTTTGGAAAATGGCGATAGTGGGACCCGTGTCATGAGGTGTCTTTAATCTAAGGGATAAAATTGAGTCCTAAAAATAAAACAATCGTTATGTATATCATTATATATATATATATATATATAAAAACATGAGGTAAAGGATTTTGAAAATATCGATTCTTGTTTGATTGTTTATGAATGTTAAAATAAACTTAGGAAAAATTCCCAACGTTCTATATTCAAAAATGTTACTTCAATGTCATTCTGAATAACTTAAGCTATTTTAAGACTTGTTGGATCGGACATCAGGGCTTCGAAGAGAAAGTTTCCAAAGTTTGTACTGTGATATCTTCATTTTTGCGAACGAGAGAGAGTTTGCCCCAAATATTACATGGTTGCGCAGAGGGACAGGTGCATTCCGAATTTGAAAGCGGCTTAGAATTTATATACCTTGCGGGGTGCTTGCAGCTTGCTTGTGCGCGTTATAAAGGTTTCGTAAAAAAATGAAATTATCACACACTAAAAAATGGAGCAGGCGTAGCCTATTTTTTCCATTTGTTTAGAGGTACTATAGCGTCACGTAGCGTTGACGTAGTACTGTGAGCGTATCCTTCGATCGATTTGGCTCATTGTCAATACCAAGTTGCGTCCAAGATATTCCAAAGCGTCTGCCAAACTTGAAGTCAAAAGGGAATATTTAAAACAGACATTACACAGACGGACAGACACCCAAATGGACAGACGGTCATGCTTAAAGCAATTTAGAATTTTATACGGATCAAGAATATACATACTGAAGCTTTCTTCTGGGTATTGCAAACCTTTCGACAAAATTAATGTATCCCTCATCCTTCGCTGATGAGTATAAAAATATTCAAAAAACCAAGTTAAGTTAAAGCTGTTCAACCAGGCTAGTAAATGTAAGCGTAGGAAGTGAAGTAAATGTCATGAATGAATATTATTTGTTTATATATTTTATTTTACCCATACACACATCATTAGACCTGTTAAAAAATTGTTTACTACCGATAGGAAATGTCACAAATTTTGTACTACGTATGCTTGACCAGCGCCAATAGCACAGATGTTGCGATCACATATCTGCCTTTATTCATAGGTTTATGGCCACTCGCTGGATAAAAGTCCGTCATAATCTTCGCATGGTTATGATTATGCCACTGCTGTCTTTATTCTTTATATCTACACCACTTGCGGTACAGGTACCAATCGATTCATAATCAAAATCTGAATTGATCTAAGCCTGTCTGTCCGTCTGATGTCTGGCCATGTGAATTTGTGTATAATCTACAGAGCGCAATATGTGCGATATTTTGCCGAAATTTGGTACAGTGACGTGGTTTCACGCATGAACGAACGCTATTAAAAATGGCT
>CCAG010006382.1:0-24256 GCA_001077435.1 Glossina morsitans morsitans
CTGTTGATCAAGAACGCCATGTCGCTCCAATAGGTTGAAAGATCATTGTATGCAACTAGATTTCATTGATTTGTGGATATGGTAGTGGAGCCAATTTCTTTAAAATGGATTCCAAGCTTAGATCAAAATTTCTAATTGCTTGCTCGGGTTCCAAAGACCAAAGGGAGTATTAGCAACATTGCTAGAAGTGGGACCAAACGATTGGTTGAAGGCAATCTCATTCTTTTGGTTTCTGCCTCAACATCTTGATCTGCAGTTTCTTCTGGAGTGACTTGTGCATCTGAGTTGTTATCATCAATGGGGAGCAAGGCGAGGCGACGTATCGATCGTTCAATAGATCCATTGTTTCCTGGATATACATTTGTAGCTCGTCTTAATGGCCATTTCATGGTAGGAATATAGTCTTCTTTGATGATAACCATATCTCCTGACTTGATGTTGGGAGATGGTTTCTTCCATTTATGTCTTTGCTGTAACTCGTGAAGATATTCATTGGACCATCTTTTCCAAAATGCGTGTTTGACTTCAGAAACGAGTTCCCATCTTGACAGAAGTGAAAGTTTTTTGGAACTGGCTTCAGTGTCAACTTGAGCTGTAGGAGCTTCACCAGTTAATAGATGTCGAGGAATTAGGGCAGAAATATCAGATGGATCATTGGACATAGGTGTCAAGGGACGCGAATTTAAAATTGCTTCTATTTCAATGACCACAGTTTCCAATTCTTCATAAGTTAACGAAGCTGAGCCTACACTGCGGATTAGAAGGTGTTTTGCTAATTTAACGGCTGCTTCCCGTAGGCTTCCAAGATGAGGTGCCCTGGGCGGGATGAAGTGGAATTGTATTGCCTTTGAACTGTTTTTTTCCATTTTCGAAGTGTATTGAACTAGAGAGTTCTGATAACTTGTTGCTGGCGCCAACAAAGTTTGTTGCATTGTCACTATAAATATTTTGGCAGCGTCCTCTTCGACTGATAAATCGTTTGAGAGCTCCTATGAATGTCTCGATCGAAAGATCACTTACTAGTTCAAAGCGAATTGCCTTTATAGCGAAACAACAAAATACTGCTGTATATGCCTCGGTCGGTTCCTTTCCGCTTATTTTGTATTGGATCGATAATGGTCCAAAATAATCAACACCTGTACTTATGAATGGTCTGGCCGGTGCCACTCGTGCTTGCGGAAGATTACCCATTATTTGTTGACATAATTTAGGGTGCGCCTTGTTACATTGTGCACATTTTTGTACAGTCGCTCTGACTGGTATTTTTCCTTTTATGGGCGAGAACCGTTGTCTAATTATTCCCAGCACCGCCTGTGGACTGCAGTGCTTGTTGTCATCGTGAACTATCTTGAAAAGTAGTTTAACCAATGCTTTATTACACGGAAGGAGCTTTGTGTACTCCCTGTCATACGGTAAAGGGGATTCTTGTAACTGCCCTCCCACTCGAATGATTCCGTTGTCATCAAGGAAGGGAGACAGTGTGCACATTGGACTTTGTTTTGCGATCTCTTGATGGTTCTCCAATTGTTTGATTTCATTTTGGAAGTCATAATTCTGAATTGCATGAATTATGACCATAAGTCCCGGTTCAAGTTCTTTGCTAGTGAGCGCTGTAAGATCCGATTTGAAAGAACCTTTGGTTGTTGATAGTCGGATGAAGCGTAGCACATAGGAAATGATTCGCTGCAGCTTGTCGAATGAACCCTTGTGATCGATATTGTAAATGCGGTAATAACTGCATGCGGTTGTCAGTACCATAATGGAGTCCTTCCTTCGTTCAAGATGGATAGGAACTTGGAATTATGGCAGGAATGGTATCGACCAGTATTCTGGGCTACCGTGTAGGAATAAAGGCCGAAGAAACCACATTTGGCTTTCTGCTAGGGCTTTTGCTGATAATCCCCTTGTCGCCACTGCTGTGGCAGGGTTTACGATTGAATCTGGGAGATTCGGTTGCCAAAAACTGTTTGAAAGGATGATGATTGTGAATTTATCCAAGACAGCACGATCTCGGAATCAGTCCAAAGATAAATTGGTTGATCAATAATTTCATATCCTTACGTAATCGATATGCGAGTTGTGCAGCCACACAGTTTTAATCCCGGAAGCGTTTGTTTCTTGAGAGGTGCTACTCGAGATTTTGCATATAGTAATTGTGCAATTATGGTCTTTACAAGTGCCTCGGAAGTATGCCGCAGCTCCAAATGTTTTTTCGGAAGCATCAGCAAAAACGTGCAACTGGATTGTTGCTGGAAGGTTACCCTTGAAGATATTTCGGAAGATTTGCAAGTTGTTTAACGTGGCCAACCATTCATGGAAGTGGGTCCATGACGTGTCAAATTCTTCTGACAATTGTCCATCCCACGTCAGTTTTAATTGCCATAAGTATTCAATGAATATTTTTGTCTTTACTACAAGTGGAGACTAAGTAGATCAAAAAGTCTTGGCAAGTCAGAGCTTGCAGAGTGTTTTATAGCGTAGTTCATTTGGGTCACTTTTGCCTTGATACAAAGGTAGTCAATCTTCGGTGTCCAGACGCGGTCAAGGGTTTTAATCGATTCCTTTTCATCATTGCTGAAATCAAGGTTGACTTCCCGATGATCTTGTGAAATGTTTTGCAATAGCTGGGAATGATTAGCGCTCCATTTGCGGCAATTAAATCTATGTTTTGTTAAGATGTGTATCAGTTGCCGTTGTGATTCTATTGCGGTTATTAGATTGTTTGATCGTGCAAGCCCGTCATCTACAAAAAAAACTGTCTTCTACTATCTAGGCGCTTAGGGGCTGACTGATTTCATTCACGCAATTATCTGAAGCATCTAGTGGGTAAATATATGGCGGGTCGTGTACCATACTGTATTCAGATCATAATATTTGACAGCTAATGATGGATCCGTCCTCCAAAGAATGATCTGATATCTTCTATCATCTGCATGTACCATTATTTCTCAATGTCTGTGGTGAAGACGAATTTTGGTAATCGGAATCGAACCAGTATTGAAAATAGGTCGCTTCGAACTGTTGGACCAGTGTACATCAGCTCGTTGAGTGAGTAGCCAGTTGAGGTTTTAGCAGACACATCAAAAACTGTGCGCAGTTTTGTGGTTGTGCTATCTGGTTTTAGCACACAATGATGTGGAATAAAGTAGGTGGTTGTTAGCAGGGACTCAATGTTTATTTCCGTCATGCGTCCCATATGTTCGTATTCTTCCATTAACTTAATGTATTGTGTTCTAGAGGACGAATCTCTGAGTAGACGTCATTCAAGAGCGATGAATCTTCTATGGGCCATTTCCTTTGACTCTCCCAGTGCGGATGAGTCTTCACGAAAACGCAGTTTTACCATAAAACAATCATCGTTGTTATTTTGCACATTTTGAATGAAATGTGCCTCGCGTTGTTGTTCATCTTGAGATAGACCCTTGTCACATAATCCATCGTCATCCAGTCGCCATAAGCTTCCAATGCCCTCATTTAGTAGAGGATGTCGCTTTGCATGTTGGGTTTGGAGCCACGGATACTTTGCCGTTAACAATCCAGCCTGGAGATGTGGAAGGTCGTTGCTCAATTCTATTTTACCGTTTTGCATTAATTCAAATTAGTATCGCGCACTCAATAGAATATTTACCCTTCCTGGTTGGTTAAAGTGCGGATCAGCCAAACTTATATTCAAAATTTTTCACCCTGATACGTCTAATGAATGATTGGGTTGAGGGGCGATGATTGATGGTAGAATGAAGGCTTACAAATCCGTAGCGAAGCTAGCATCTCTAGATGATAATTTAACATTTACTCGCCTCCTTGCCTTTTTTTGGCCGTTACCAATGCCATCAATCAGTAGTGATCTTTCCTTGCTGAAGCACCTAATTTCCTGATTAAGCGTTCAGAAACGAAGATTACTTGTAAGACGGAGTACAAAATCGTATGAAATTCTGCTGAATTTCCGTTGGCCGCAATTAATTTTTCTTTTGCCGTTGCTAGTAAGACATAACTCTTGTGTGGCATTGAGCTGTCTGCTGCTGCTGACGTCACGACTGCATTTGGTGCATTTAATTCAACCCTAGGTGGTTGAGTAGTGGATGAGGTTGGACTTGGGTGAACTTGTGTCTTATTTACCATCAGCTTTGATGATTGTCTAGATGGTAATCCAGAGTAAGGCTTGGGAGTTTGATTCAAGTGCAGAAATGTGTGGTGTTTTTTGTTGCATTTCCCGCAGGAGCCAGAAGAGTAATTGTTGGACAAGTAGCTGGCCTTTAAGCAGTTGAAGCATAGCCTTTGTGATTGAACGTACCTCAATCTGTTTGTTTCGAATAACTGCAGATACACTGGTGTAGTGGATGTGTCCCTAAGTTGCAGTGTGTACATTTTTTACATTCCTTATCTGCCCTGAGCTGAAGAAACCGTTTTGTGATTTGAATGTAATGGCCTTTTCTTATGATTTATTGTTTCCATTGTTTGGAATTGCAATTCCAAAATGAGAGCAAATCATCGATGCTTGGCAATTCCTTTGGTTGGCGTAAGGATTGCTCAAACCTGACATGAAGAGTCAGATCAAATTTTTTGGTTAGGAGGTGCACTAACATTGGGCCCCATTCCTTGGTTTCAATTCCAATGTTATTTAATGCCAATAAACATTCTCGAGTTGTGTCATGAAGGGTTTTCATGGACGTTGCATTTGAAGTGAAGGCTGGATGATTGATGATCTTCTTTACCAACGTTGAAACAAGAAGACGCCTATTGTTGTAGCGTTCCTGTAAAGTTGTCTAAGCGGAAATGTAATTTTCTTCAGTTGTCCTCAGATGACTAACCAGATGCTCGGCTTCTCCTGTGGGATTAGCCTTTAGGTACCACATCTTTTGCACATTGGGCATGGCTGCAGATGTATCGTGTGAAGAAATAGGTCATAGAATAGGATGGACGGCTTGTTTTTCGGCCGTCTCAAGGACTTCGGCTCCTGTGTAGCTGCTCATAGTATTGACTGTTAAAGTATTCAATATGAGTTTACTCTTCGACAAGTATACCACTTCAACCACTTGTTGAGTGTATTTCGGCGTATTTGCCTGTTCTTGGAATAAGGCACGAAGTCCGTGTTGGCCAATGCAGGCTCATAAATGAGTTGTGTCCAATTGACACTACTTTTGTAGAATGGTGTGTGTGTGAGTTCTTTAGCAGTCTTATGTGCCTACTGTGTGGTCTGTGTTTTTTTTTGGATTTTTAATGTATTTATTAGCGTCTCCGAGATGGACACTAATAGGATGTACGATGAAAGTTGTCACATTAGTCACCTATCGCGTCGGGAGGAGGGGGGGGGGGGAGGGGTTCACCAGAATGTAGATACAAAGATTATGGAACCAAACTATTCACTTAGTTTGTGAGTTTCATCCAAAAGGGAAAAAAGACCTAACTTGGTTGGTACTAGTCGACCAAATTTTGCATATGGTCGTAACAACTTATTTGAGTTGTTTGTTCCAGCACTTTAACTGAAAGAAGACAGCAACAAAGCGATCAATGTTATGGTGAACAAATGACAAAGTTTATTCGTAAAAACATGGAATATAAATTATAATTGCTATAAACTAACTTAGAATTATTCTCCTACATACTACAATAAAATAAATATATAAAATGATGCACTTGCATTTTTGCATTTGTTTACTCCAAAAATATGAACAGCTTGAAGTATGTCACAAAAATGCAGCATAAGCAAATTAATATAAATAACGACGACACACTTCAAGGTCTGTAATCAATGGTGTTGTTGTCTATGGTCAGTTATATGAAAACATGACTGTGCAAATGCAATTGCATGAATAAATTGAACAAAACTAAGTTGATAAGTGCATGTGCAAATGCAAAGAATGAAATATGTTGAATAAAGATATATATTTAAACTAAATAAATACGTTGCTGTATATAAATCGTTTATCTATGTCATTTAATAATTATTAATAAATTTTATTTTTCTTATTTCTGTGACCACAACACACTTTAAATATGAGGTACAATAAATACTGTGATTTGTGAATGTTTTTTCAAAGTTCAAAATCGTGAACGCACACCAATATATTTCCATAAACCATAAACCACGAATAGGAGAAGAGGAATCATATTCAATTTTCCTCAGGATAACCCATCGAAATTAAACGTTCTTTAACCAAATCTAAACACATTTGTTCATATTAAGGTAATTTGTATTCAGCCAAGGGGTATTCTATATCAAATCCATACAACCTAATATTTTGCAAATGAAAAGAATGGTTAATAAAAATTTTGCACATTTTCTTTGTCTAGTAAAAAAGTATATATGAATTAATTTGATGATCAAGACAATGCGAAATTAAAGCGAACGTGAACTCCTTTATTATTTTTTAGAAAGCACCGTAATTTTATGTTGGTTTTATTAACTTGTTTGTAAGATTTTGCAATTGAAATTTTGTGTAAAAAACGGCAAGATGGCGGTTGTTCGACATGTTTTATTTTTTTTTTATAAGCAAGAAATAAACAATAAAGAATAATGCAAACATTCACGTGGATATCGTGGTAGCCGAGCGCCATCTACACCTTGGCGATATTAATCATCTTTTTGTCTAGAAGCTTGATGATTCCTCCGACCAATTGCACGCCTCGGTTTGCCGTCGCAGCCCTGGGCTACGGTATTCAAACTCTCTCCGTACAGACGGTCTGACCATCAGACCTTCTGCTGTCTTCAGTTACGATAATTTTGTAACGTTGGCCTACGTACTGAATTTCTCTTTCCAGCCTGCGTTCATATTCCTCAGGCGAGAATAACATGGTGAATCAAGGCTCGCGGTGGACAGGCTCCGGTATTTCGCTTAGCTGGTAAACATTTTCACTTGGAATCGCGAACAGATTTGTTTCTGCCCACGGTGTGATCTTACTACTCGCTCTTAGTCCTCTGTTTCTAACGTATCGTTGTACGTGTCGTCGCTGTCGTCTCCTTCATTGAGTGGAGGTGTATCCTGCGCTGGGGTTGTCTTCGGTAAAAAAATATCACAAAGATATTCAAATAACAATAATAAATATAAATGTAGTCTGCATCAAGTTGCGGATGTCAATTCAAAATTAAAAGCTAAGTAAGGAGGACTATATGTTAGGACTTGGGATGGCAAAGGTGTATATCGTAGGGGCGCCTACGGCAATTGCATTATTTTTATATTTTAATAATAAGCTCATTAAAAAATGCAATTTGACTTTTTGAAGTGTGTCATACATTTAGGCTGGAATTGGACAATTTCGAAGTGTGTCATTAATTATTGTTTTTTTTTTCGCTTAAGACCACCAGCCGTTCATCCGATTAATTAGGGTGGAACTCTTTAGCTTTTATTATTTATTTTTCTTGACATATGTGATTGAGATAAACAACCGTCTACAAGTTTGCAACGTAACAAATGTTGCATAGTCCTGCAAGAACCCTCTGAGAATTGTTCGAGTTATCTTAAAAACTGTTTATAGTATATAGATCCTACTTTGTGGTGCCTGGGTTTGGCCAACCCCCGGACGCATTCTCGTCATATGATGCCTTCGGTAACCGGGGCGCTACCCCTAAGAGCAGACACGCTGTGAAGAACCCCGTACTACATAATACAGCAGTATTAATTGCTAACGATATTTCGGGCGCAAGTTCATCCGAACGAGCATAGTTTTCTTGCCAAAGTAAAGCTATAATATGTGCGATTCGTACACTCCGTGGGATGGTCAGGTGAGACATACAGTGCGGTATACCGTTGTATGACCCCAACGCGTTGCAAGTAATGTTGGAAGCATCTACTGCTGTACCGGGTGCCGTTACCAGTTAAGACGTCCCTCAGAACTCAAAATATCCTAAATACTCGCTCTCGAAAGGGACGAATTAATCATTCCGCTGTTGCCCTCCTCATGAGAATCAGTCCTTTCCGTATAGAGGAGCCATAACCAATAATATCGTATTTCCTGGTCGACTCCGTGACAAGGGTCCGACAAAACAGCTAGAGACGGTTTTCCAAGTACCTGTATACATCTCCGGGCGCATTACGACAGTCGGCTTTTGTTGAGTTGTCTTATATCTTTCACAAATAATGCAATTTCCGACACACTTTGCAATGTTCCGGCACATTCCCGGCCAATAATATTCAAACTTGTTGGATTCTTTTACGAAGCCCCTTGTGACTATCGAATGCCGTGCCATGACTCTCTTGCAACACTCTTGATCGCCACTTCCTTCGTATAGAAAACTTTCTTCTTTTATATTTAGCTCCATTCTTTGACATTGTGGCGACTTTGACGTGCCGCCCTGATACAAGGTTCACAACTATGTGTCATATTCAAATAGGTAATTTTGGTACGACACGGCTATAGGAAATTATATTCTAATGTTATTCTTGTTATTGTCGCACAGTATTATAGTGAATCATAATAGCATTCTAAGGTTAGCTAACTGGGCTGGATAGAAAAATTACTTGCTTGTCTCCAACTTAGATCTTTCGGGTTATTGTGCAATAGTTTTATGTGACGTCCTTTGGTATCGTTCTTTTATTTTTTTCGCGAACTCTACGCTGGTGAAACTGGTTGTCGCCCCTGCATATGCAATAGTGGCACTTACAAACTGATCAGCAATTATTACGCCGGCCGACGGGCGATTTTCTTCAAACCGGACATCGGTGTGGTGTTTGGCAACTGATTCGAAAGAAGAGGAAAGTTAGCTTTGACTCAATCCTGGGGCTCCCAGTGGTGATGGTGAAGGTGGGCTATTTGGACCTAGAGATGGTTGTAAAGCCCCAGCATTTTCACGATTTGCTTGTACAGCGAACAAAGGGTCAATCTCCGCGGCGGTATGTGCCTCGGCCAAAGTTTTCTCACAGTTTTCCCGTTAAATATTCAATTAGCTCCTCTTCTCGTAATACATAGAGCCTTGCTCTTGTTAGCCGCGATCGGACTTTGTTTCTAAAAATCTCTTTAAAGTATAGGAATTACAATATCTACATATAGCTTTTTAAAGCTATAAATATAATAAATATATATATATATATACAGATCAATTTACTTACCACCCTTGTTGTGTTAAGCCTAGAACCGAGTGCATGAAATTCCTTTTATATCTATGATCAATAATCCGTCTGATTGTTGAACTTTTTAATCTATATTTTATTATATATATTATATTGTTTTCTTTTCATGTTCTAAGTTTTTTCTCTAATAATTCAGTCCCTTCTCGATCACCTCACTTTTTACAATGATTGTCAACTTCTTCTAACTCAACTCTCTTGTTTTGCGCATGTACCTTCAATGCCTTTTTACTTACTGTGCATACATGCATTAACGGTTGTTGTGTAGCCGAAGTAAGCACTTTTAAGTCGGCTAGTTTATATAGTTATTACCGGACAGAAATTTTTAGGTTATCAATACATGACAACCTTATTTGTTTTTTCTCATTTTACAAACTACATTTTGTCTATTGCTTTCGTACATGGGGTTTTTATATACATCACATCGAACAAAAACAGCCTCTGACTCTGATCGGTTCATTACTTGCTGGCTTTGCGAGCATTATTGCCGTCCGACGTTTACGGGTATTACGCACCGTGCTGCAGACGCAGTCCAACATGCTTCGAAAAACTTAGGTTGGTCGTGTCCCGACTATGGGACGCGGAACATTGACTCTTATAGGATTTTCGTGGAGACAAGGAATGAATTTTCTGAATGAGGTAAAAAACTCGTGTCGTTGTGCGGAAAGTTTCAAAAAATTAAAGCAATGTTTGATGAGTGTCGCTATCTAGACCCCTCACCTCCTTCTCCATCCTGTAAAAGAACAACTTCTACTATAGCCTCGTTTTCGCCTAAATCTCATACGTCGATTCATGTTGCTTGTGGCAATAAACCTTGTGGATCTGTCATTGGCGAAGTTATAAAGCATGTTAGGTTCAAAAGTTTTTTGGGGAATTTTATTTATGCGAAAGGATCTTTAAATATTTATAATCGCCTTTTTCGTACTTAGGCTAATTTTCGAAGTGCACATCACGTATCTCTACCAAAAGAAATAATTTTAGTACACTATTTTTTTGAAATTTAGCAAAAACATTCCTGGCTCGGTTAAAAATCCAATGGTAAAAAAATGGTCGCGATCTGCCTACATACACGCGCTATTTGTCCATAACTTTCGATCTTGGGAAGATATTTCGGGAAGCCTGGGACCTAAATATTCTGTGATAGTATTTGGACATTGTAAATTGGTGTCGAAAATTTGGTTTATCTGGGGTAATATTTTAAACCCTCCCTCATATAACCTTTTCTACGAAAACTGAATCTTTATATAGTAAAAAAGTATAATTTTTAATATTTCAAGGTGGAAATCAGATAGCAATAGTAAATAGACATAAAAATCAACCTTAACGAATTTCGAGCCCGTCTAGTTTTTGTATACCACAACGCTGCGGTATGGCGTCTTTTATGAAAAATACGCCTTTGTATGAAAATAACGTGTTACCTTTGGTATTTTATTACCAAGTCGCGTGAATAACTGTCTCTCTGTAGGGTATCTAATAGTTTTGGCCAACTATAATTTTCTTACTTGTTTTTGATTGTTTTTTGATTTTTTGTGCTTTTCGATGTTGTTCGTATGAATGAAACAATACTATTGAGCGCAAACGATCTTCATTTGTATTTTCTTGTTATAACAGTAACCATGACGTGCATTTTTTACAAACACATATTCTATGAGCGAGCCGTAGGATTTGTGTACGAAAATGGAAAAAATTGACTACGCCTATCCAATATTATAGTGTATCAAAATTTAATTTTTTTTTTAATACCTTTATAAGGCGCAGAAACAAGCCTTAAACACTCCACGAAGTATATAAACAAACTATTAGCGAATTTCAAATTTGAAATGCACCTAAAAATGTCTGTTCGTCTATCCATCTGTCTATTTGCACAACTTCGTAGTATTTGTGGTAAACATCCTCCCGTTAGTGAAAATAAAGATATCGCCTAAAAATTCGCAAAAGAATTTGGAATTGACCAAAAATTTTCAAAGGACACGCCTACAACGTCCACATGCCTATACGACAAAAACTTTTATTTTGAAAATAGAAAACATCAACTGCGTCCGTTCCATATTATAGAGCATAAAAATTTTGTTCATTTACTTTTCTTGTCTTTTTTAGGGTAAAGGTGGTGAGTATAAAATATTCGGTCCTGACCGAATTTAGTTTTTTTACTTGTTTTGCTTAATATTGATTTCCTTTAAACGAACTTTGTAAGCGTGGCACCAGACTTTAGTTAAATAATTCAGCGCCTGAGCGTGAATGACAGACTTTAGTTAAATAACTCAGAGCCTGACGTTGATGCTAAGGACACAAATGAGTTTCTAGGATGTGTATAATGAAATAAAAAATTGATCTTTTCCTCATCGCCCATCAATTACAACAAATAAATCTACAATAAATTTGAACGTATATTCTATGGCCAATGATCTAGTACAAATATAGGAAAAATCCCTCCGTATGTCTGTGGTAAACATTTTTCCGTTCGCAAGAATGAAAATATTGCCTACAAATTTAGGAAAGAAGATTCCCACGTTATAGCACAAAATAATTTACGAAACCGATAAATTACTTATGATCTATATCTATAACATTTCCGTACTGCGTACACTGGAGAAAAAGTTTCCTGACAATCTATACCGAAGCGTTGGCCATTAATCGCTCTATTTTGCCTTATTTATATTTCATTATAGCACACACACATACACAATAGCGCGTTTTCTGTTAGGTAGATCAAGTAATGACCATGTTTTATTTTTCTTTAGTGAATTATATTTATCCTTTCTCGCTTCTACCCATTTATCTATGTTTTTGCTCCAAAATGCTTGCTCATCTCTTTTTTGAAAAAGGTTTCTTTTAACTAAATTTTGATTTAACTCTCTCCGAGACTTCGTTTGCCAAAACTGTGTTAACGGCTTAACAGAACTCAGTTAACATTTTTTGGTATTTGTCTTTGCTCGCTAAATTTAAATATAACTTCACAAATAAAATTGTCCAATAACTTTTATGGAATCGATTTTTATTCAAAAACAAAACTCAAAACATGTCATTTTTTAATTATATCAACTTTTTGGAAAAATTAGATAATGTTCACTAAGTTTTAAATTCATATTTTCACATTTTTTTATCAAAGTGGTGGCTTCAAAGCTGTCTTGTGTACTCTAAGGCTTTTCGTTTCTACATGAAAAACCCCCATTACGAATAAACCCTTTCATTTATGAAAATTACTCTATTTTGAGAGCACAGTAGATGATATTGCTAAGCTCTTTATAATCATTTTATTTCATTTCATCATATCAGTTTTATTACAAACATTTTCAATTTCAAGCAATTTACGACTTTTCATAGAATGAAAACAGTAGCCTTAACTTTTGCATTCACAATTGTAGTTGCTTGGGATTGTTATGCGTGTAAAACTGAGTTATTTTTATGGTCCTTGTAGCAGTTTCTTTAAATAATCAAAAATATACATTTTTTTTTATCAAATCCGTAGGAAATTTACTAGTGTTTTAGAAAAATTTTTGATACCAAATTGATAACAAATAGCAGGATTTCAGATGTTATAACAACGCTGCCATCGTTTCTCAGATGGCATCTAACTTACGTTCAAAACCACAGAGGTTTGTTTCAAAATAGCATACCTTTCCGAAACGATTTTTTGATGACTGTCTCAGTTGAAAGCTTTCTTTAGAACATGCATGGCAGTTACACATTTACAAACGGAGCGCTGTATGTGGCGGGGTACTTGTTGTATTGGTTTAAGCCCTTTGCATGGTATTGATTTGTATTTTTGGCTAAAACACAGTTGCAAGTGGGCAACTTTTATTTTACTAATCAAGTAGTTCCATATAAAGCGTGAGCAGATCTTCCAGAAAGTTTAATGCTCCGCCAAATTCCGTCAAATGGATATTTCAAACATATCTATTTCCATTTTCATTTAATCTGAACAAAGATTTTGCCTGACCTCTAAGGAATTTACATTTATCGAAAATTTGGGCTGCGCAATATGTTAGGCATAATTTACGCTCCCACGAATTCTTGAAAGCGCGTCGTGCTACGGCACCTTCGCCTTCACTCCTTTTATCAGTTGAGAAGTATCATCAAAGGGCTTACTAAATGTAAAATGTTCGATTTCTTGCAGCTATGCAACAAATGCGCTGCCACTTAGAGTAGTGCTGATTAGCGGTTGCAGTTAACATTTGAAAGAACTTTAATGAAGAATATATCTTATTAACTCAGAAAATCAGTAATAGACGATGCCACTATAACCTCTACAAATGGATCTAACTATAATATCGACTTAACGATTAAAACAATCTATATTAAATTTTACTGACAAAGCCAAAATAGAACAAAGCTCGTGTTGGTTAAAAAATGCATAACCCTTTTGTTATTGCAGAGAAAAATATAAAAGACGAAGGAAAAGTGTTAGCATCCACCCTTTGATATGTAAGAATAGGGTGTTGATAGGTGTTGATAGGGTGTTGATGAATTAAATGGTGAAAAAGTTATTTTCACTTTGAAACGTACCTTGCACGTCCTTTGCTATGCAGCCTAAATCTAAAATGTTGTTACGAAAATCCCACATTTGATAAAATGATTGCATGAAGACTATCTGACTTAATAAGAGACCCAATTCTGCCTCGTGCAACTGGCGATTGTTGAGAAAATGTCTGAACAAAGGTGAGCACTGGTAGCATGCTTATACGTAAGTAGCACAATTGCGGGAGGCAAAATCCACGAGAGTAGCCGAATAAGTAAAAACTGCGACTAAAATTCAGTATTGTCGGTATCAAATCTCAGCGAGGTAGAGTTTACTTCGTTCATAGCCATAGTGAGCATTCAGTCGGTAAAGGCATAACACTTACCGATATAGACCCACTAGGCTGTGTCCGCACCTCTCTTTCTCTTTCTTCACGTCTTCTTCTTTCTGGTTTTCTATGACAGTTGACCCAAAAGAGTTAGTCCCTAACGGCTAAGACCAGAAGAAGCATTGCAAATACAAGTTCCTTGTAAATAATTTGTGAATAGATCTCCTAAGTATTGTACATTAAACTTATGCTATCCTAAAAATCACAATTCGGCGGTATACACTTAATTTCAAAGGAAGAAAACTTTATGTACATAAACGTAGGTTTATTTGAGTACTGATTGCTTCTCTATTTCTTTCATTCTTATAACTGTAAAAGTTAAAGTATAAGTGAGTATATTTGGATGATTTTTGAAGATTAATTATTTGTTTACTTGAAGATAATTTCATAAATACAGCTAATTATATGACTATATTTGTTCTTTTTTGGAATTCATTCGATTGCACGCCTGTATATATACATATTATTTACTAATTCTTATTCTTAAGATATAAAATGAACATTATCACATAAGTTGTTAAAAACGTAAACGAAAAGAAAGAAAAAAATATTAAAAACCTGACGAATTAACAAACAAATCTATACATCGAAAATTTTGAACTGCATCCGCATTTCACACGTTGGCTTACTGACACTAAATGGAATTATTTATACGGTAGATAATGCATCCACGATATCATCCGAAGCCCAAAAGATATTTAGGCAGATAAGCGATTGATGTGATTATTGTATAACTAGACAGTGAGAGAGAAAACGGGAGAAGTAATTATAGCCAAATAACTTCTTTGTCAAGAAATAAACTTTTTATTTTGTTATCTTTGGTATCGATTGATTTATTATTAGTTCAAAAGTTTGTCACATTTTCCTTTCATTGTTAGAGCCAAAACCAATTAAGATTTTCTTTTGTTTGAATTGTTAAAATTTTGTCTCATTTATATTTATTACGCGTAAGTAATAATTGCATCTGGCGCCCGCCAAGAGGTTGATGTTTCTGTTTCCTCAACGGGTGTCACACTATCAGCTTCTCCATTACTAAGAGCCTCGGCGAGGATTGAGAGTAAGCCCCTGTTAGAAGTTAGTAGTAAAATAATTGTTGTTAGAAATCACTTAAAAGATTACAACCGACACCAGTTCAGAAGTGTGGTGTAGTGTAAACTGTATTCTGTATAATTAAAATATGTAAAGAACACACAAAGCAAGTATATGTACGTGTAAAACGATATTTACAAAACTGAAACATATGTTAACGTAACTATGTACGGTAAACGGCGAACGATCTAAGAGCGTGCTTTAGTAGCAAAAATTTAATAAAAGTAATAACATAATTTCAGATTATACATAATGTTATACAATGAAAGTGTTTTTATGACATGAATTAATACCAACACTATACTCCAAACAAGTAAAACGCAATGAATTTCGAACAAAAAATATCGATTTTACCGGCATTAAATAGTAATACGTACGAGTTGCTAAGACCACGATAAAACCACGATTTCCATGATTTGCCCGCATCATCGTCCACTTTCCATTCTACACTATAACAAAACTGTCGACGATCGTGTGAACGTCCGCTTTTGGCGTCACATAGTATGCGTTTTCGGCATTCGGCATCACACGCTGGTCGTAAATGTGAATTTTTCCAATAGTTTCTATAAACAAATTACTTATTGCGGTGTCCCGGGCAAACTTGTCAATTACTTTTTCGTACTCACTTATAGTAAAGATCGAACAATTCTTGATTATTGGCCATTTCATTGATTAGATTGTCCCAATCAACGGGTCTCAAAGCTTTCATCTTGTAAGCGGAACGGGCCGCATACAATTTATACCAGATAGGATAACCGTACAGATTAGCTTCTTTCAGATTCATAATCCAAGATTCGTGATCCACTACTAGACGCGTGGTGTGATCGTGGTCACCGTCTACATAATAGATACGATAGCCTGGATTTAAGTCGTAATATGGTGATACCGATGGTCCAATATAGGCTATATTGTTAGGTCGGGCTAATCCGAAAGAAATCAAACATTCTTTTCAAGATATCACATAAGAAATGTCGGTAAAAATTAAAACTTACTTAGATCGCTTGGGTCGTAAAACAATTCAAATTCATCAAAATGCGTATGACCGTAAAATTGCGCTACGACTGTGTTTTCATAGCGTGAAATGATTTTATAAAAGTTTCGGGACCATACTTTCAAACAATCTGAATGACCAGGAGGTATGTGTCCGATAACATGAACTTTCTCATTAGAAAACTCTGCGCTTTGTAGTTCATAGATAAACCATTGCAGCTCAGTCGCCGGATCAGTGGAATTTAACAGCAACCACCTAGAATTTAATATAAGAAATAGTTTGTAATGCTAACGAATGTTTCAGATTGTTCTTACCAATTCTTATTATTACAGTAGTTCATGTTCAATGAAATAATACGGAAACCGGGTCTAACAAGTACCGAGTAGAAGGCACCGCGTCTCACGGTGTTCGAAACACTTTGAGGTAGCCAACGACGCCATTGGACATCTAATTCATCATAAAGCCACGAAATAGAATTATCATCTTGTGTGATGAAAGGTGGGGGGAAACTATTCACGGGGGCACTCTCATGATTGCCTAACGCTGGGAATATCGGAACACCAGGAAATTTATCTACCATTTGTCGTACGGTTTCCTTCAAGATTTCCAAATTTTCCACTTTACTTTGATTCCAAACGTCGTGGGGAGGCAAATCGCCTGTCCACAATATGTAATCAATGTCGCTATGTGTATCCGCAATATGTGACAACATATTGTCTACAGTTCTTTTAGGCGTATCGCATTTGCGATAGTCGCCCCATTTACCGGCTCTGCTATTCGGATTTTCTGGTTTTCCGCTACTCAAACGACAGCATAAGGGCTCATTACACTCAGCATTCGAACCCTCAATATAATGAGGGTCATAGTGAGTATCGGAGATATGCAGAACTTTGAAAAATGGTGCACCTTCTTTAGGCGCGGCTGCTTCTGTTACTGTGGGCTTTGGAACTGGCGGAAATACAACATCCCACTCATGATAGGGATTATAAACATCTCCACAACCGTCTCCAATGACAAAACTGCAAATCTCGTCAGGTCCCAAGGTGGTGCGCTGTAGAACGTAAATTACTTCACTGCCAAAAAGCGTTGAAACTCCTTCGCATACTCGTGGTGACTGTATATTGAGATTTGCGCAAAAATGAAAAATCATTTTAATAATTTCTTGCTGCGATTTCCCCGTGTGTATGTAGTGTAACAATAAGCCGGCGCCTGCTTTACACGCTGTGCAGGATACTTTAGAAAGAACGCTGTTCTCAATTTCGTAGGAGACCTGTTTCAGGTTAAATAATTTCAAAGCTTTGTTCACCAAGCCGTTGTTGTTGTTAGAGCTTTCTTGCCATAGCATGCGCGGCCAAGAAGAAGGATTGTTATATTTTAGCTGACGCAAATGCTCCAAGAATTCTGCTTCATTGTCTTCACCTATCAGAGGATTTGTACGGTTGCGGTTCTTTTGAGATAAATCAACATGAGGTTTGATGCTGCGCGGGATTGATACAATATCCCAACGATCTTCCGATTGTGTCCAATTAATATGGTTTTGCTGCCCGAAAAAGTGTACGGTGGGAAGTGCTGCAACGTTAACTTAAGTGAGTACAGACATCATCTCTTTAATTTTATTTTTGGATTTTTTAGTTACCTTCAATTTCTAAAGTGCTCCACAAGACCCCAATGATAATGATCATCGAAAATGCGATGATCGTGCTTACGGTCATGATGTTCTAATACAAAACAATTTCTTTAAATTAGCCGTTATGAGTGCCTTTGTAAAAAACTGCAAATCATTAAACCTCTAGTGGCTCTTTGGCTAGTCACTCTTTTTTGTGTCACCACGTAGGTGCGAAAAACTTCTCCAAACTGAAATAGTTGCAATAGTTTTTTTTAAAGCGAGAAATTACAAAAGGAAGAGTAATTTGTTAAGCATAATAACGATTTGTATGACTGTAATACTTCAATAAATATCCTTGATCGCTTCTAATTATGCGAGCCTAATAGAGAGCCAAATCGAATGAATTCGGTTAACAATTTTGCAAAAATTGATATCAAATACCTGGAAACGTTAATGTCGTAATTACCCCTAACGTCACTTACATTTTTTTTTAAGTTTTTATTTTTTAATGAAACCAGCAATATTTCAACTTGGTGATACTCCACTACTTTTCGTTCAATACTCAATATTCTGCACTGCACGCAATATTTCCAGAAATTTAAAGTTTGATGGATATAATCACAACTGGTCTTTATGATTATTCTCGTATTAAATTCACGTTGTGTGCGTTACAAAATCCATAGAATATATCCGCGCAGATATATGGAACCGAACTATAAGTATTAAACACTAGTAGTGGAACTAGTTGAATGACTCGGTGATTGTTGGCTTGCTTAGGTTTTATTTAAATCTTCTATGCCAAATTCAAAGCACCTTAGTAAGACCACAAATATCATTTAATTTTCAGCTTTATTTTTTTTTAAAGCTCTTGGGCTGTTATCTCGTCACGAACTTGAATTTTTATAAGTTCAATAGCACGGCAGCATGTAACACGTGATACACGTTTTCGGCGCACAAATTCCTAAAAATAGACTTTCTAAACTGCACTTTTTCGCAGAAGGGAGAAATTTAAGTAGGCGTGTATCATGAAAATGTAAAAATTTGAACCTAAAGGTTTGCAATAAATATATATGAATATATAGATCAAAGTTCAGTTCAGAAGGAAACATGTGTTGTTATTACTTTTGCTTCTCTTTTTGGTTGTCACGAACATTTTTTCACGAATTTTTCCTTATCGTTACAACAAATATAATAAACATACCCTTCTCCGATTTAATCAGAAACAACGACATACATAAATGTTCCAATATTTTTTCAAAACTGAGATTAGAATTGTCACTTTTTGTGTATCTAATATCAGTAACAGTAGCAACGCTGTTAATTAGAAGCTTGATATGATTTTTGCTTCATTCTTATTTATTGTATGGGCAAAGTTTCTGTTAACATGGCGTCTTTAACATGGCGTCGCAATCTTTCGTTTGCAAAGCAGAAACATATACAATTCTGTGTTTTTAAGTGAATATGGGCTCTAGCCCATATTCGTATATGTGAAAAGAGACCAAACAGCAGGCATTTATGTAGCAAACATAATTTGTTTTCTTTTCATCGTTTATTTTGAAGAATTAAGGGATTATAAATTCCATGTTCTCCAAATCCTTTGACAAATTTTAATGAAAATTGTCATGACAAAGAACATAGAGAAACTTTTTATTATTAAAAGAAAATTTTTTTTAAATTCATATATAATATATATATAATTATTTATAATACAAATGTTTATTTGACATATTTTACCCAAATTTCCATATCACAAATGAGTTATTCTGTGCGTTTATATTCCGGAATAAAATATTAATAAGTAATCCTTAATTCCAGCTTATGCCATTTGAACTGTTTTTTATTTTTTTGATATACTCTAAATTAGCATGCTGTCGTTCCAAGAATTTCGAATTTGTTTACAATAAGACTCTTAATGTAAAGTCTAGTAAATGAGTCTATGCTACCTGCAGTCATTGTCTGTGGTAAACCAATTATTCGTTTTCTCCATAACTTTATCAAAAGTTAGTTTTCTAATAACTAAATTATATTTATTTTCAGAATATCCTGCGTACATTTCATATTGGTATCGATATGTTCCAAAAATGTTGTCAAAACATTTGTCGAAAAGATGAATGACGTTTTCGACGAGTTAAATGTTTTAAAATTAATCAACAAAGCTGCTTTGAAGTTCTCTCGCCAACCAGGAGTTGAGAAGAAATCATAATAATTGGAGGAACAAAAGTATTTGAGAGGTCGCATTTTTAAATATAAAAGAAATCATAAGAAACCATCTGAACCTTTTGTAATAATAATAGCATCTATGATAAATCTCGTAGAGAATGTTTTATTGCACATGGAGAGGCAATTTTTATTTCACTGGAAAATTAAACTAGAAAAGATAATAAAGTACGTCTGCCAGTGCATAAAATAAAGCACGGAAAAATTATTGTCCATGACAATTCCACAGCGAGAGTTCAAGCTGCGAAGAAGACGGTGATATTATTTTATATTTGATGAGGGATTAGCGTGACGAAATAATAGAGAACCTGTAGGTGCCAAGTGAAGGAAGGCTTGCAGACGTGAAGCCATTGGAAGCAGATTACCAAGAAAGAAGTCAGGACGTCGGTGACAACAGTTATATAGGAGAAAATGACTTCAATATTTATTTATCTATTCATTCACTTACACATGAAACCCAGCTAAAATAAATTAACAGGTGAGTTCAATTGACTCTTAGAAGTAAATCTTATACTAATTAATAATAAAAACTTATACAAAATATATAAGGAGAACTAAAGAAACAAAACAAAACAAAACAAAAAAATAATAATTCATGTACAAATAAAAAAGAAAGAAAAAAAGAAAAAGTATGTACACAACTTGCATAGAGGCATATCACAACCAGTACAGATCCAAGTTGCAAGTGAGCCCCTGAGCCATTGCAAACATGGAAAAGCTTGGCAACCGATAACAGTAAACAACACGAGCTAGTTTTCGAACCATAGTGAGATGTTAAGATTGCAAGTTAGTTTAAATACGACATAAAAAAATCGCGCGTATTAAGCATAGTTTTTTTTAATAAACTTTAGAAAGGCCGATATTGAGATTAAGTAAGAGACATCATTTAGGTTTCCGCAAAAAACTCTGAACGGATTAAACAGCTCATAAACATATTTACATTGACTAAGCTTTATGAATATAACGTGTCTAGCGAAGCGATTGCGTTTATCTCACCAATATGTATATATATGTATGTCACCGCTAATGTGGGCGAATCGATAGTACCATTTATTAACATAATTAAGAAAGAAACACCAAAAATAAATCTATGGTTTTCAAGCGATGATAAGTATAATAGAAACAAACTATTCTTATAAGGAAGCAGAGAGACAAACAGTCCTTAACGGAAACAGAGGGAAACAGAGACAAGAGGTTTTAATATCACCAGAGGAGTCAAAGCCATTAAAAGAAACATGAGGACGATATTTGGAGATTTTTATTTTGGAATTGATAAACTTAAAAAAAAAATTTAGGATGGACAAGCAGTGAGGAACTGAAGATGTCTGCAGTAATCTTTGCGCTTGAGGTAATCAAATCTATGCCTAGCAGCAGAATAGGCAAAATAATCATAAGCATCACTTTTCATAAACATTTCGAAAAGTTTGTCTTTCCTATTTTTGTTGTATTTAATACTCTTCTTAAACCAAGGCGGGAACATGCTTCGAAGGCAAGGTTGCTTGATCGGAAAGAATGCAGCAATAGCTGGATGAACAATGTCAGAACGATGACAGTAGGGTTTCGAACATAAGGTGTGAAAGATAAGATTTAAGCGGTAAGATATTGGTTTTATTAAAATCACAATGTTTATTTGAGGAAGTCGGATTTGACACGTTAAATGGTTTAACGGACCGTCATGTTCGTAATGAAAGGAAATGTAAATTCCTTGATGGTACTGATCCTCGGGTAAAGCAAAAGGTGGACAGCGATTTACAACTATCTCCGGGAAATTGACAAACCAAACATCAAGCAGTCTGCCATTATAGTTAGGAGTACAGTTATATTGAAGTAAATTAAGATCAAATAATTCAGTGAAAAACACAATAGCTTTATCGGATGTTGAAAAGGAGACTTTACAGCCAGAACTATCACTATAACGACAATTGTCTTGTGGCAAATTGAAGTTACCCAACGATATGACCATATCAGCAGGTTTAGACTTTTCGGTGGCGTCACAAATGAGAGCAGCATATTTCTCATAAATAGAGATTTCCGCTTGTAGGGGAATATAGGAGCAAGTTACATACAACTGGTTACTGCTAGTTTTTGCTCGAATGGCAATAAATTCAGCAAAAAATTGAAATGAAAAGGGCGGGACTGCAGCAGATATGGAAATTACTACTACGAGTACGACCTACTCGATTCTTTCTGAAGACCTGAAAAGAATCGTGAAAAAGTTTCGAAGTGTGTAAATCAGGCTTTAATCAGATTTTAATGAAAGCCAAACAGGAACACTCCGTGCTTCCTGAATTTAGGAAAATAGAGGGAATTTTTGAGTTTAGAGCTCCAACATTTTGGTTAATGAAAATTACTGGGCCTGGAGAAACAACTACCACTTTGAGGCTGGAAGAACTGCTGAATTAGTATTATGAGGATTATCCCGAGGAACGAATTCCTTAATCGCACTTTTTGCAGCAAGGTAACTTTTTATGTTATCCTCACAGGTGTCAGACGCCAGTCTTGACACGAATATTGCCTTTCTTGGGAGCATTACCGTCCAACAAACGTCATCTCTACTAGGAACGATAGGCATTCTGAGTTGTAGAGAAATTAGAGGAATGACTCCACTTGCTTGTGGGAGATTGAAGATTGTGGGACTTTTCCAGCATGGTAAACAGCAGATGAACGGCTAGGGGTAGAGGCGTATATATTTATTACTATTTTATTAACATTTATTATTATTTTATTAATATTTATTATTATTTTTTACTTTAATAACTCCACTGGGAAGAAATACCCTTGCTACCTTAGCATAGCTGACACGTGGAGGGTTTGTTGACTTATTTCTAGCATTTGTATTACCAGCTGATAGGGGAAACGCTAAGGTTCTTTGTAGGCAAAGACGGAACACTCGAAGCCTTGACCGATTTCGGCAATGATGTTTCTTGTCTGCACGAAAATCCTATAAAAGTCAATATCCCGCTTCCCACAGAAGGGACATGAGCAACGTAATCCTTTCGAAGGACGTTGGACTGCGTCTGCGGCACGGTAAGTAAACTTCGTATGGCAATAACGCTCGCGAAGTCAGAGTCAGGACCTGTTTTTGTTCGATGCGATGTAAATAAACACCCCATGTCAGAATACAACAGAGAAAATAGAGTTTGTGAACAAAGAAAACACAAAAGGGTTTGTTACGTATTCAAAAATGATCTCTTAAATTAGCACCCAAGTGTGAAGTCACACTAATAAAAACACAGTAAACAAAGAGCAAAATTATAGATGTTTGGATGCAAAAACAAGACGGACACTTTTTCACGAGAGTACCAAGTGCTGATCGCAAACTCAACATGTCAACACAAAATGTTCAATAAAATTCAATAAATTTAAACACTTGTATAATTAAGTAGGCTTTAAATCCGTATAAAACAAAAATATAAAAAAAAATTACGAAATTTCTACATACAAAGTAAAAAAGTACGACCACAGCGCGCGTAGAAATCTCAAATGGTGCATTGACTGTGATTATGCAACACACACAACGGAAAAGTTTATAATGAAGCAAGCGGAAGAACAGACACTTCTCAGGATATACTATTATGCAAATATCTTTGAAAAAGTCCGCTATGATAAATATTTGACTTTCCCAGATTTTACAGACCGTCAGTTTGTTCATACAACACAAAAAGCCATATCTACAATACCCCAAGGATAACATTTTTGATATATATCGGCATCAACATGAAATGTTCGCAGCAGAATGTTATGAAAATAAACATAACTTAAGTATTAGGGAACTGATTTTTGATAAGCTTGTTCAGAGATTTTACCATGGTCAATGACTGCAGCGAGCATAAACGCCACTTCCTGGAGTTAATATGCCGATTTAGAGTATACTAAATGAAAAAATAAAAAATAGTACAAATTGCATAAGTTAGGATTAATAATAGTTTTTAATATTTTATTCATTTATTTAATTGTTTAATTGTAGAAAACAAAACAATATAATAGCAATATGATTATAATAGACACCGCTAAGAATGAAATAAGAATGTCAAGCATCATATGTAAAATTGGATAAAATATGTCATATATGTAAGTGTAAGCAAATAAAATTAATAATTCTATAACTATAATAAACAACTTAGATAAAAATAATTATAATAGAGCATAACATAGTTTATTATCAAAATAATAAATTTCTTTACATATTTTGATTCGATATTTGTTAAAGCATTTCCCGATTCTTCAATTTTTCAATATAATCGACGAAAAGTAAACACATTGTGAAAATAAATGTAATTTAGTCATTAGAAAAGTAATTTTTGATAAAGTTATGGAGCAAACAACTAATTGGTTTACCGCCACGGACAATGACTGAAATTAGTATACACGCATTTACTGGAAAAATAAAAAACGGTTTAAATTGCATAAGCTGGAATTAAGGATTACTTATTAATATTTTATT